>JAUTBQ010149711.1:0-14227 GCA_032361185.1 Lepetodrilus ovalis | reverse complement strand
CATCCATTTGATCTCAAACATATGGGCTACTAATATTCATGAATACTGACACTAATATGTGGGAACTGATTGTCCTGCTGGCTGATGTATCACCCGATCCTATATCAGTAATACATGTGAGGAAATATGGCTGGATATAAATACATTTTTTTTCAACCTTTCCCCACTATTGGCTTTGGTCCTTCTATACCTGTAATATGGATAACTGTAGAAATCCATATACCACTGCTGGTGGTGTTTCAGCAGGAGCACCTGGGGTGGATTTACGTGACATTTACATTGTTTATATATGTATGTGCTACAGTAGTTGTGTTATTTGTATTGTTGATAAATTGTATTAATAGTTCATTGATTAATAATGGTCCTATAGGATTAGGTGCTCCTGTTTTGGCTTCTCAAACAGTTGAATTAGTTATCGAAAACAAAACAACAAACCCAATCAATGCTTTGGATATGTCAGGATGGCTTACTTTGGAAGGAAATAGCACAGGTTTGTCTGTTGTATCTGGACAAAATACAAGTGTTAGTCTAACTCCTGGTGAGATTAAAACAATCACATACACTCTTCAAGGGACACTTACAGGTAGTTCTTTAGATCCTGTAGTTGCTAGGTTTAAAAATTCAGTTTTTAAATTGGATTCAACTTCTGAATTAGCAACAGGAATTAATATTAACACAACCACAATAAGAGATAACTTTACTTTAGCAGGAGGAGGTAATATAGGTGATAATTATAAGGCTCCAGGATGGGAACTAGGATATAAAGCCACTTTAGCATCAGGAGGATTTTTTGAGATGGGAGCTTTTTAGGGTAATAATGGTCAAGATTATGAATTTACATTTAACCTAGGTTCGACATGGAATGATACAGGAAAATGGGAAGGGACATCAGTTGGTAAAATAGAATTGATAGATACTGTAACAGATATTGTGTTAGCTTCATATGATTTTAATGATGATGGGCAAATATTAACTTGGAGTGATTCAGATGGGGTAGATCAAACCTTTAATCATGGTTATGTTTCAGAGGATTTAGCACAACAATTGATGAGAATACAATTTACAGGAAATGGAAATCCAGTTAAATTCAAATTTTCAGATACAGGAAGTGTAGAGGTTAGTACATGGGGAGATGATTGGGGAGCTAAAGATTTTATCTTTAAGAGATTATAAAATGCTATTTTAATATAAAATTATAATTAATTGATAAAAAAATAATTAATTTTGTAATTATGAAATATCTTAAAAAAAACAAAATAGTCGGGTTTTTATTGACTATATCATTATTTGTAACTTGTGGTTCTAGCTCCGATAGCAGAGTTGGAAGAGATGAAATTATCTTAAAATTACTAAAATCAGCACTAAAAGAGGTTCATTATAACCCAAGGGAAATCAATGACAATTTATCTGAAAATATATACAATGATTATCTTGAAAAACTAGATTACACAAAAGTATATTTGACACAAAAAGATATTCAAAAGTTTGAAAAATACAAACACAATATCGATGAACAAATATTGGACGACAACCTAGATTTCTTCAACACTACATTCAAAACTATCCGAGATAAAATAAAAAAAAGCGAGTCCTTTTACAAAGAAATATTAGATAATGGTTTTGATTTTGAGAAGAAGGAACCTATTGATACCGATTTTGAACAAATATCATTTGCAAAAAACGAAAAACAACTAAAAAATAGATGGAGAAAAAGGCTCAAACAGCATGTGATTTCAAATATTTTGAACAAAACAGAAGCTGAAGATGACAAATGCAAAGACGACCCCAAATACATTAGAAAAAACTTTGAGCAAATAAAAAAAGAAGAAATAGAGAATGTTAGAAAATCATACAAAACCAATTACAAATACATTCTAGATAGAGACCGAAAGTACTGGCTATCAGTATTTTTCAATTCATTTATGGAGAGTTTTGACCCTCACACAAGCTATTTTGCACCAAAAGACAAAGACAAATTTGATGAGAGTATTTCTGGCAAATTCGAAGGTATTGGAGCTAGACTCCAGGACAAAGATGGTTTTATTTCTATTGTAGAAATAATAGTTGGCGGACCAGCTTACAAACAAAAAGAACTAGAAGCAGACGACAAAATATTGAAGGTCGCTCAAGGCGAAAAAGAGCCAGTTGACATAGCTGGATTCAATATAAACGATGCTGTAAAAATGATAAAAGGCAAAAAAGGAACTGTCGTCAAACTCACTGTCAAAAAAACTGATGGCTCCACAAAAGTCATTGCAATAGAGAGAGATATTGTCGAAATAGAAGAGACTTTTGCCAAATCTAGCGTTGTAGAGTTCAAAGGCAAAAAATACGGAATAATAAATCTACCTGGATTTTATTTTGATATAAAAAATGGAAGTCGAGATTGCGCCACAGATATTGCCAAAGAGATAGAAAAACTCAAAAGAGAAAATGTAGAAGGTATAGCTCTTGACCTGAGAAACAATGGCGGTGGAAGCTTAGGTGCTGTTGTGAAAATGGCAGGATTATTTATAGAAAAAGGACCTGTTGTTCAAGTAAAAAATAGAGATGGAGACATAAGGTCGTTAAAAGACAGGGATTCTTCCATTCTTTGGGACAAACCACTTGTGATTATGATAAATGAGTTTTCGGCTTCGGCTTCGGAAATATTAGCTGGAGCGATGCAAGATTACAAAAGAGCTATAATCGTGGGAAGCAATCACACTTATGGCAAAGGAACTGTACAATCTTTCCTAAATTTGGATAGAGGATATTCTATTTTCTCTTCATCGGATGTAAAACCATTAGGATTTGTAAAGATGACAATCCAAAAATTTTATAGAATAAACGGTAGCTCTACACAGAAAAAAGGTGTTGTTCCAGATATCATATTTCCTAGCAAATACGAGTACTCTGAAATAGGTGAAAAATACAATGATTCTTCACTCAAATGGGATAAAATAACTTCTTCGAACTACGATGAATATTCTGTCAAATACGATTTAAATACCGTGAAATCCAATAGCCTTGACAGAATAAAAAACAACCCGTATTTCAAAATGGTGAAAAACTATTCCAAATGGATAAAAGACAATAAAGATTCTAACAATACTCTGAGTTTGAAGTATACAGATTATAAAAAATATACAGATAGTTTAGAGGCAGAATCCAAAAAATTTGACGCCATAAAAGACTACAAAAACAAATTGAAATTTAGTATGCTAAAAGATGATTTGGCTTCTTTCAAGAATGATACTATAATGATTGAGAAGAGAAAAAATTGGCACAAAAATCTGACAAAAGATGCTTATATAAATGAGGTTGTGAATATTTTGAGCGATACCAAATAAACTTTTTTTAGATAATTTATGACATCTTATTTTCAAATGAATTTGAGGGTGTTTTTGACAATTATTTTGATTTTGGGAGTAAATGTTATTTTCTCACAAAATACAATAGAAGGCATAGTCAAAAACATCGAAACCAAAGAATTTGTGACATACACCAATATATTTGTAAAAGACAAAAACACGGCAACTATCAGCAATGAAAATGGTGAATTTGTATTGCAAACCAATGTATTGTCACCAAATGATATTGTGGTTTTTGAAAATATAGGCTACGGGAAAAAAGAGATTTCTATAAAAGAATTGAGAGGGAATACAACTGTTTTGCTCAAAGAAGAAATTTTTAATCTCGTTGAGGTTTTCAAATTTGCAAACCCACCTTCTGCCAAAAGCATTGTCAAAAAAGTCATTCAAAACAAACACAAAAATCATAAAACCTCAGCTAATAAATCACAGGTTTTTATCCGTTGGCGAGATATCTCTGACATAAGAAAAGCTGACATCAAAATCAAGAAAAACTCTATCAAAGAGCTAAGTGAATATTCTATAAAAAAAGCGATGAAAAAGCTCAAATATCACAATGTTTATTACACTGATTTTTTGGGTGATATTTATTTCTCTTCAAGAGAAAGAGATTCGATAAAAATAAATTCTACCAAAGTGGTATCACTCAAACAAAACAAAGCTTCAGAGATAGAAAAAATAGATGAAATCTTTGAAAAACTGTTTGCAAATACCAATAAAAAAGAATATTGGAAAATAAAAACAGGCATTATAAGCTCTAATATAACTGTTGAAAACAACAAAGATTCTCTCGATAATTCTTCTAAAAATAACGACTTTTCAAAAACTAAATACTACGCAAAAGACATACAAAAAGCACTCAATTACACATTACTAAACGACAAAAAAAGATGGGAATTTTTGTACAAAACTGGCAGATACAATTACTCGATTGTCGGTGGAGCAAGGATAAACAACGAAGATGTTTATGTGATAGAATTCTCGCCAAGAAAAAGTGGAAAATACATCGGAAAAGTTTATATCTCCATAGAAACCAATGCTTTGGTAAAAGCAGATTATGCTTACGCAAAAGGCAAGACAGGCAGAAACATCAATCTATTTGGAATATCTTACAAAGAGTATAAATTTGACGCTAGTATCTTTTTTGAAAAGAAAAAAAACAATTACAATTTGAAATATTTTTCAGTAAAAAAAGCAAATAATTTTGGTGTAAAAAGAGATGTTTCACTCATCAAAAAAAGAAAAAGACTTCTCTTTGATAAAAAATTAAAACAAATAAAAGCTAGCGTGGATTATAATTTGGATTCGGAAATATCTGTGGAATTTCTTGTATTAAACAAAGCAAAAACAAGTCAATATAAGTACAATAATTTTAGACAAAAAAAGAAAATGAAAATTATTTACACTGATTATTTTGATGAAAACTTGTGGAAAGGCTACCCTTCTATAGAGCCGATAAAAAAGATGAAAGAGTATCGAAAGTAAACTCCTAAATTATTGAAAATATTTTTGATAGCGTAATTGATAAAATTATACCTAAATCACAAACATGTTAATTATCCTAAAATATTATCAAATTAATATCTAGTTATAGCTGTTTTTATATAATTTATAACTATTATCGTGCTAAAAACAATGGTATATCACAAAACCAAATTACTCATTACCTCAAACATTTACCTACCACCTCAAACGACAACAATTCTCTATCAGAATTATCGTACAAAAAGAGTTTATTTTTCACTATTTTGTAGTTTGTAGATTTTCTAATATTTTCCAAAAAAAGGCTTTCTACTTTTGATAAATTCATCCCTAATTTGGTTTTGCCAGAGCAAAACATTTTGGTTGACATAAGAGCTCCAGCTTTGATTTTTTTCGAGTCAAACTCTACGCTTCCGCCAAATCTATTACAAGGTGCATTTCCAGATATTTTGTCATTTTCTATCACAAAAAACGCATCAGAATCAGATACATCTGAATTTTCTATTGTTTGTAAAACCCATTTTTTATGATCAATAGTTTGTTTTGAAATATTCATTTGCGAGTTGCAAGATATGGTTGAAATTATAGATACAATAAGGATTATTAGATTTTTCATAATATAGATTTATATATATTTAAATATTGATTAGTTATCGATTTTTTATCAAATTTTCTAGCTTGAGCTAATGCGTTTTTCTTAAATTCATGTAAAACCTCATCGCTTTCAAGTATCTTTATAGAGTCTAAAATCATACTATTTACATCGCCCAAATCACTCAAAAACCCCGAAACACCGTCTATATTCACCTCAGGTAAACCACCTACATTAGTAGAAACAACTGGCGTTGAAAAAGCCATTGCCTCCAATGCAGACAACCCAAAACTCTCCTTTTCAGATGGCAAAATAAATAGGTCTGCATTTCTTAGAAAACTATCCAAATCAGGTGTTTTCCCAAGAAATTTTATCCTTTCGTAAACCCCCAATTTTTTGGCTCTATTTTTGGCTTTTATAAGCTCTGGGCCATCGCCAATCATTATGAGAATACTAGAGATTTGTTTTTGTATTCCGTAAAAAATATCAATCACTTCCAAGGTTCTTTTTACTGGTCTAAAATTACTTGTGTGAACGATTATTTTTTCACTTTGTTTTGCCAAACAATTTCTGTTGCATTTGACATCCAAATAGTTTTTTACTTCCACAAAATTGTAAACAACACTTATATCTTTTTTGATATTGAAAATATCAAAAGTATCATCTCTCAAACTTTTGGAAACCGCTGTTATCGCATCAGAGTGATTTATGCTAAATTCCACAGCCTGTTTATAAAACTCATGCCTTCCCACAAGGGTAATATCTGTACCGTGAAGAGTCGTAATTATTTTTATAGAAAGACCCCTGTCTTCGAGCATTTTTTTTGCCATATAGGCAGAATACGCATGCGGAATAGCGTAGTGAACATGCAATACATCTAAACCATAATTCTCTACAACATAAGATATTTTACTCGACAAAGCCAGCTCATAAGGGTCGTATTTGAACAGTGGATACTCAGGTACTGCTACTTGATGGAAGTGAATATTATCATCCATCAAATCCAATCTCACAGGTTGATTATATGTTATATAATGAACTTCATGCCCCAAGTTAGCTAGCTCTTTTCCCAGTTCTGTGGCGACAATTCCGCTACCGCCATAACTTGGGTAGCATACAACTCCTATTTTCATAAATGTATGTTTTTGGGTTTGAAACCTTTTTTAGAATATTTTTCTCAAAAAATTACAATTTATATGCAGATATTTTGTTTTTTACCATTTCTGGAATATAAACAACTCTGTCTATGAGTTCTATATCAGCACTTCCTTGTGGAAGATTCAAAAGTTTAGTTTTATCACCTTTTGGACTCACAAGCATCAATTCGCCTTGACGCCAATCTGTAATCAAAAAATCATCTCCTAGCTTCTCTAAACCATCGAGATTTCCAATGCTTTTGGATACATCTGTAATCGTTTTGTCTTTGAGAGAAACCTTTATAAGTTTGCCCATAATATCTGTACCAAATGTAGCCATATCGGTTACTTTACCCCAACTTGCCACAAATATATTGTCGCCATCTATGAGTAGCCCATTTGGATAATCTAGTTTTTCGTCTTTTAACCAAATTGATAATTTCCCATCACTAAACTTATAAATAGAATTGCCACCAAAAGTATCGGAAATATAAATATTCCCATCCTTATCAGCAGTCACATCATTTAAAAACCCAGCCTTTGTAGCTAAATATTTGTTTGTTTTTTTAGAGTTCTTTAGGTCAATCTCAACCAGCTCATTTATATCAGAAACATAGAGTTTGTCGTCATAAATGGCCATTCCTTTTGGGGCATTTAAACCTGTAACAAAGCTCTCTTCCAGCATTTTGCCATCGAGCGATATTTTGGAAATAAAACCCTTTTGATTCTTATCCGTAGGTTTTCCGTTTATATTTGAAACCAATAGAAAATCTTTATATTTTACAATGCTTTCAGGGTTTTTCATACCTTCTAAAGACCACAAAAATTGAGGTTTTATTTGCTTTTGAGTTTTTGCAGATTCTTGTTTTAAAGTCTCTTTTTCAAAAGTTTTGTTTGGAGATTTAGATCTGTTACAACTGATAATTAGAACTAAAGCTAGTATTGGTAATATTGTTTTTTTCATAATTTGTAATTTATTTTGACAAAAAAATTCTACAACAAAGTTACTTTTTTAAAATTAATTATAATTAATAAGAAAAGCTCCCACCAAAATGATGAGAGCTTCTTTACCTATAGCAAAAAAAGTTTAGTGATTTGCTATAATTTTATTTATTATTCAATTGTTTTTTCAAATATTCTACTTCTTTCTTAAGCTCAATCACATAAAGGTAAAGCTCTTCTAATTTCTCTAAGTTTTGATAAATAGCTCTGTTTATTATTACACCGCCTTCTTTCACAGTTTCTTTATGTGATGTAACCCCTGGAAGATGTCCGTTTTCTTTAATAAATGCTTCTACATTTTCCAATGAATTGAATTTGTATGAATCTTTCAAATCAGAATATCCATCGTAATATTTTTCAAATACATAATCTGGTGTCGTCATAACTGTACTTCCAAATCTGAGCTCTGTCGCTGTTGAACCTCCTAATGTAACTTGATTGTTTTTTGTGATTTGAGCTCCATACCCTATAGCTGTAGATTCTGTGAAATTACCTGTTGAATAAGCATTATAGCCTATTGCAGTATTATTTGCTCCTGTCGTATTAGCTTTTCCTGACTCTCTTCCTATAAAAACATTATTATTTCCTGTTGTTGTATTAAATCCTGATTGATATCCCATAAAATCATTAGCATAAGCTGTTGAAACCCTAACTCCTGCTTGATTTCCTATAAAGTTATTATTACCTCCAGATCCTCCAGATTCTCCAGCTCTATGTCCAATAAAGTTATTGAAACTACCTGATGAATCAGAATAACCTGCACGATATCCCATAAAATTATTAAACGCACCTGATTTTTTATGATACCCAGATTCTTGCCCTATATAATTATTGCTAGAACCTGTTTCATTAAAAACTCCAGTATTTGTACCTAAAAAAGTATTATTATCTCCTGTCGTATTGTAATAACCTGTGTGAAAACCTGTAAATATATTAAGATCCCCTGTTGTATTGGAAAAACCTGCTCCAGTTCCAATAAAAGCATTATTGCTAAATTCACCGGCATCAAAATAAGGAATTAGTATGAATAGAAAAATTGCCATAATAACAGGAGTGAGTCGGTTAACAGGAATTGGGCGGGCAATTTGCCATGAATTGGCAAAGAGAGAATTTGATATTTTCTTTACTTACTGGACTAAGTATGATAACCAAATGCCTTGGAAAGTTAACCAAAATGAGCCGGAATTAATCCAACAAGAAATTAGAGATTTGGGTGTAAGGTGCGAAAAGTTAGAGTTAGATCTTTCAAGGGATACGGCGATGGAAGAATTATTTAGTCAAGTAAGAAATAGCTTGGGAGCTCCTTTAGTGTTGGTCAATAACGCAACGTACAGTACTCAAACAACAATTGAGAACTTGACAGCTAAAGAACTAGACAACCATTACGAAGTTAACTTAAGAGCAACGACATTACTGACGGTTGAATTTATTAAGCAGTTTGAATTTAGTAAAAATGGTCGAATTGTAAACTTATCATCAGGACAATCTCTTGGTCAAATGCCAAATGAAATTGCTTATGCAATCACCAAAGGAGCAATTGAAACGTTGACATATACTTTGTCCCAAGAAATTGCTGCAATAGGAATTACCATTAATGCTGTAAATCCGGGGCCAAATGATACAGGATGGATGGATGAGAAATTGAAAAAGGAACTTATTGATCAATTTCCAATGAAACGAATTGGGAAACCAACAGATACTGCAAAGCTGATTGGCTTCTTAGTGAGTGAAGATGCTGAATGGATTAAAGGACAAATAATTCATTCGGAAGGTGGATTTAAGAGATAAACAATGGATTTAGCCAACTCAAAAAGAAGCCCTGCGTACCAATATATATGGCAAGCAGGGCTTTCTGATTCTGTATTTAGAAGGAAGAATTATCTTCCAAAAAGCTTATTTAATAAGCCTTTTCCAACTTTTCCGGCAATATCATCAACAATACTACCATCACCGTCAGCATCTAAGAATTTTTCTACAATGCTTTGATGTTGAACTCTTTGTCTATTGTTGTTCATAGAACCATTCAATAGATTAAAGATGTCGCTTACTTCAAAGCCACCAGCTTTAGCTTGTGTTGCTTGTTTGCGTTGCTTTCCAAGCATTCCCATTACTAAAGGAGCCAAAGTTGCCATCAAGTTACCAGATTGTCCTGAAGACAGACCGCTAATTTGCGAAAGCATATCAAAAGCACCATTTTGTTTATTACCCATTAGGTGAGATAAAATACCCATGCCGTTAGAAGCACGTTGGTTTCCACCAATATTACCACCAACAAAACCAGCAATATCATCAAGAATGCTACCATCGTGATCACGATCGAGTGCACTTAAGAAAGATGCTCCCTTTGTTGGGTCAGCAGTAGTTTGCTTCATAGAACCAACAAGAGTCGCTAAAGCGCTGTCAATAGCTACTTCAGTTTGTTGTGGGTTTTGAGCACCAATTTTTTGGGTTAAACCATTAATGACGTCTGGGGTCATTTGTTGTTTGAGCAAGTCAAGAATATCCATTAATATTAGATTTGTGAGCGAAACAAAATACCCCTAAAAGAAAGCGCAGTTTTGTTTCAAGTAAATAATTACTAATCTAACTATTTTTCAGATATGTTGTTGTTGTTTTTGCATAAAAACTGCCATATTTGGTGTTAATATCTTGTTATTTAGACTATATTGTAATATTTCAAGTGTGTTGGAGACGATGCAAGCCTAAAAACTCAATATATCTGCTTTTTTTTATATACTTTTACAGTTCAACAAACGATTTTATCAGTGTCAGATATAAAAATGATTACTCCTTTAAAAATGGCTGAGCAGTCTGTCTCTGAATGGTATTTGGAGCATGGGGTACCCCAGCTGACCTTTCATAACTTGGCTTTGTCTCAAAAATTGGTTGGGCGGATTAAAGAGTTGGGTGATGGGCACCTTGCGGAAAAAGTAATTGAAGGGGCTCAGATAGCTGCTCTTTTTTCTCAGGCGGGCTATGCCATTAACTATAATCAACCGATTGAAGCTTCGGGTAATTTGCTGTATCAATTTTTGGAGACGGTTCAAATACCTGTTGAAGATAAAAAAGCTATTCTGGATTGTTTGGTGCCTAGCCAAATCTCCAACTCCGCAGAAGTTAGTCTGTATCAAGATGCCTGGAATAGCCATGTTTTGGGTGATGGTATGGAGACCTATTTGGCCTTGTATCGTACGGAGATGCAGTTGATGCGTCAAGAGCCGGTGCGGAAGTCTGCGGCACGGGGTTGGTTTTACTCCCAAATACGTCAGGCAAAATTGCATTCTGATTTAGCGAAAGCGAAGTATCAGCCTATCCTTTCGGAAAATTTAGCCCATCTGGAGCGATTAGTTAATAAGAATCTGGCTAAAGAAGTCGAAACTACGCAGTTGTTTGGTGGAATTACTCAGCAGCAACCAAGCCGAGAAGTACAAACCTTTTTTAGGACAAGCTTTGATTATCACACCAAGTTGATTGATATTTCGGATAATAAGGCTAGGATTATGATTAGTGTGAATTCTATCTTAGTGTCGGTTTTGATTTCATTATTGACTTATAATTATCAGCAGGTGGCAGGAAGTGTCAATGCGATGGTGATTGTACCGATTTTGATTTTCTTGATAGCAGCAGTTGGTTCTTTGATTTTTGCGATTTTGTCATCTCGTCCGAATTTACCTTCTGGGGCAGGGGATAGTTCGGAGCGATTGTTTTCCTTTATGGATTTTGTGAAATTGGGAAAGGCAGAATACCAAAAACAAGTAGATGTGATGCTAAGGGATGGTCCTTCCATACTGTCTAGCATGACGGCTGCTCTTTATTATCTAGGAGAAATATTGGATAGAAAGTATAAGTATCTGACGGTGTCCTACAATATTTTTATGGTTGGTTTTGTGGTCTCCGTTTTGATGTTTGTGGTGGTTTATTTTATTTGAATGGTTCAGGTTTCTCCAAGTCCAGGAAGAAAAGGCACAAACTTAAAATTATCAAACAACTCATCTGTAAAATTATCTTCTGAGATTCGTGTAATTCGATACATCACTTGGACGTCAGTGCCAATAGGAATAACCATCTGTCCGCCAATTGCCAATTGCTGAAGCAGTATGGTTGGCTTTTCGGTGGCTCCCGCAGTGACCAGTATTTTGTCGAAAGGCGCAATATGTGGTAAGCCTTCAAATCCATCCTTAAAGTAAAAATGAATACGTGGAATCTTGAGTTCTTTGTTTAGTTTTTTTGCCGAAAGGTAAAGTGCTTCATGCCGTTCGATGGTATATACATTGGCTCCCAGCATACTAAGAATAGACGCTTGATAGCCACTGCCGCTTCCGATTTCAAGGATTTTATCCCCTTTTTTGACATTGAGCAGGTCTGTTTGGTAAGCAACGGTATAGGGTTGAGAAATGGTCTGCTCCTTGCCAATGGGAAAGGGCTTGTCTTGATAAGCCCATTCTTCAAAGGCTTTGTCCAAGAAAAAATGGCGGGGTAGGCTGCCGATAGCTTCGATAATTCGATGATCGTTTATCCCTTTTTTGGAGATACCTTGGACTAACCTTTTTCGCATTCCCTTGTGCCTATAGCTGTCAACCAGACGGTCTCGCTGCTGACCGGCAGTGATTTTGGTTCGTTTTCGGGGATCGTAAAAGTAGTCTTTACTCAATTTGTCAGAATTTAGATGAATTATGAAAATATAGGCCTTTGTTCGCAGAAAAGCAAAATTACGCAAAGATTGGTACTTCAGCATTCTCGAAGATGACAAAATGTCTTTAAGCAAGAATGTTTTTTGTACCTTGCAGTTGTTAGATGCTTGGCTTGCTTGCAAATTTATAACCATCGACCCGATGTCACAGATAAGAAGAAGATTATCCAAAATATCAATCAGGCTGCCATTATCAGCAATGATTGGTTGGTCAAAACAACCCATTTTTTTGCCGTTTTATCATGCGGTACAAGGAACAAAAGCACTCCCACATATCCAAAATCTATATAAACCTTTGAGTTTGGCTGAATTTGAAGGTCAACTTGATGAGTTATTGAAGGTGTTTCGGCCAATTTCACTAGAAGAGTTGATAGATATAACTAAAAATGAGCTAAAAGTAAAAGAGCCTGTTTTTCATCTGAGCTTTGATGATGGATTAAGAGAAGCTCATGATGTGGTTATGCCAAGCTTATTAAAAAAGGGAATCCCAGCTACTTTCTTTCTAAATTCGGCCTTTATCAACAATAGGGGATTATTTTTTAGATATAAAGTGAGTCTGATTTTGGCACATTTAATGGAAGCCCAAGTATCTTCTTATCATCCGGCAGACCTTTTGGCCTTATCATCGAATCAAGAAGATGAGATTGACAAAATTGCTGAAAAGCTAGGAGTCAATTTTGATGACTTTCTAAGAAAAAATAGACCTTATCTGGATGATAATCAGATTCTAGAATTAATCGCAAATGGATTTACTATTGGAGCACACAGCATCAATCATCCGGAGTATTTTAGGCTTTCGCAAAAAGACCAAATCGACCAAACCAAAGAAAGTCTGAACCAGATAGTAAGTCAATTTGATTTAGATTATCGTGTATTTTCCTTCCCTTTTACAGATGATGGTGTAAAAGGAGTCTTTTTTGATGAGATGCAAAATGATTTGGACTTATCTTTTAGCACTTCCGGAATCAAAAAGGATGCTTATCCTTTTCATTTGCATAGGACACCAATGGAGTCTTTTTCCATTTCTGCAAAGAGAATAATAAGTGCAGAATATTTGTATTATCTGCTCAAGTCTCCTTTCGGAAAAAATTGGGCTAGGCATTGATTTGTGGGCGTGATGGTGTTGGGAATAGGCTTAAATATAAGTTTTTAAAACAAAATTAATTTTCTTCTTCTCTCCATTCCGAAGAATAAGCATTTTTATCTTTTTGCCTTCTTTCTTGGCTAGTTTATGGGTTACCCGCTCCATTCCAATGATACTTGCAGGCAGTCCACCGATTCTCAAAACAATATCTCCGGATTGAATCCCTGCAATGTCTGCCGGAGTATTTGGTAGGACTTGTGCGATGGATATTCTTTCCAAAAAAGGTCCAGATGCGATAACGGATAGGCCGGATTTATCTACTCGAATTGCCCTAGGTCGACGCCGAACAGGCTTTAGAAATAACTGGTGTCTGGGGTAGTCAATCAGAACGGTAAAGAATGAAAGAATTTGATTTCCAACAATTCCATTTTTGTCATTGATAAGAATTGGAATAGAGTCGGGTATTTCTTGGTAATGAATAATGGGAGAAGGCAGTTCTAGGGTTGCTAACTTGATTTTGTTAACACGTCCCATGTAGCCTTTCATCTTACCACCTAAGCCGGTCGCAATATTAGAAACAATGGTGTTTTTTGGTGTGGTTAGAAGGGGGTGACTGCCAATTACAAATAATAAGGACAAATCAGCACCACAGTCTACCAAGTATTTTCCTGTAAAGGACTGGCCATTAGGCATTTGCACATCCATTTTTACATAGGGCTTGCGAGACACAAAAAAGGAAGGAACTTCTACAAAACCTTTCTTGAAGTTATCAGGAGTCTGTGGATTATGAAAAATTAGTATTTTTTTTCGATAATTAATCTCCATGGCAAAACGGGAAAAGGCATTGGCTCCAAGAAACAGACCAAAGAGACTTTCACCCATTTGAAA
>JAUTBQ010149700.1:0-14227 GCA_032361185.1 Lepetodrilus ovalis | reverse complement strand
GAAGCTTGTATGGTAAAGTTTAACGGTACAAAAAGAGAGATTTATGAAAATATCATCAAGGGCAATTTAAGTATCAATAGATTAGACAAAAAATCTTCTCTTATCAAAATCTCATACAGAGACAATATCTCAAAAAGAGCAGAAAAGTATATCAACACTCTAGCTTCTATCTTTTCTGAGCAAAATATTTTAGAAAAATCTGAGAAAAATAAAAAAATTCTCCAATCAATAAATCTACAACTAAAAAAGATAAAAGAGAACTTAGTAGCGTCAGAAAACCAGATAGAAACATACAAAGTTTCAAACGGTGTGGTAAAACCAAACGAACAATCTATATCACTTATCAAAAACTTATCAAAGATAGATTATGAACTGTCACAAGCTAGATTAAAACAAACTTTACTTAAAAGTGTCAAAACATCTGTAGATAAAAATGGCGAATTTGAGTCTATATCACTATCTTTAGTGGAGCTTGGAAATCAAAAGATTTCAACACTTTTTGATGCACTACAAGAGGCACAATCAAAAGAGAGTGAGTTAGCCTTAGATTATAAACCAACTTTTCCAGAACTTAAAAAAGTACAAAGAAAGATTGAAAATACAAAAAGAAAGATACTTTCAAACATCATCAACTTACAAAATGTTTTGGGTGTTAAAATCAAAGAGTTAAAAAAGAACAAAACAAAAGCAGAAAATATCTTAAAAACACTACCACAACAAGAGAGAAAGCTAGTAAACTTCAACAGAAACTATGATGTAAACTCTAAAATGTACACATACTTACTCCAACAGCGTGCTGAAAAAAGCATACTCCAGTCATCTATACTCTCTGATTTTAAAGTAGTTGATCAAGCTTATACTGACACAGCTACAGCAAAACCTAAAAAGGCATTGACTTTTATAGTTGCTACTATCACAGGTTTGATACTTGGTATCTTTTTAGCTTTTATAAGAGCATTTTTCGATGATAGTATCACAGATTTAACACATATAGAAAATGATACATCTATACCTATTTTTGGTTTTATACCACAAGTTAAGAAAAAAGATATAAAAGTTGAGGTATTAAAAGATAAACATGGAGCATTTGCCGAAAGTTATAGGGAAGTTAGAAACAAGATAAGAACAACCTTTGGCACAAAAGAATCAACTACTATACTTGTAACTTCAACTATGCCAGGAGAGGGGAAAACAACAACCTCTGCAAACTTAGCAGGTGTTCTTGGTATGGCAGATTATAGATGTATCATTTTAAACTTAGATATGAGAAAACCAATGTTACATAAATATTTTGATATTGAAAGTTTTAGTGGTATAAGTAGCTATCTTCAAAATAAAGACAGAGTAGAAGACATCATATATAAAACTGAGTATAAAAACATCGATATTATACCAGCTGGTCCAACACCTGAAAACCCATCTGAACTTTTACTAAAACAAGAGTTACCAGAGTTATTAGAAGAGCTAAAAAAGAGTTATGATTATATCATTATAGATAGTGCTCCAGTAGGACTTGTGACAGACTCACTAGATCTTATGCACTTAGTTGATTTGAGTCTTTTTATATTTAGAGAAGGGAAAGCTAAAAAATCTTATATTAACAACTTAAACCGTATATCTGAAAATGTTTATAGTTCAAAAATGGCTATTTTACTCAATGGAACTCATGAGATAAAACGAGATTATGGCTATGGTTATGGGTACGGTTATGGATACTCAAATACACAAACTAAAAAAGAAACTATAGAAGCCTAAAATCCATATTTATATCACAGAGCTTACTCTTAATTAAGCTCTGTATTTCAAATAGTTCAATTATAAACTACAACATCAACATTTATTCTTTATCTTAAAGATTATTGAGTTACACTTTCTAAATTATAAAATTTCAAAGGATACAGATGAGAAAGGTATTGATAACGCTTTTGGGCTTATTACTTCTAGGGGTTCTTGGCTATTTCTGTTTTAAAGATAAGTTAGGTGGCATCAAACATCATCTTGAAACACAAGCAAACAACACACTTACAAACAACAAAATGGACTATGCAAAAGCTACATTAGTAGGTGATGGACTAAAATCAACCACGATTGCTAAACTAACTGGTGAAGCTCCTTCTGTTGATGCAAAAGACAAAGCTGCTAATCTTGTAGCAGCACTCTCAGGTATAACTGGCATCGATAACCAACTCACAGTTGCAAACACAGCACTTAGTTCTATCCCTGAAACTGATGGCTCACAAGTAGATTTAGAAGCGATACCACAACTTGAAGAGTTAGAGGCAAAAACTGTAGGTGTTATTCAACCTGTAGAAGAAAAACCTGTAACAAACGATACACCTTCTCCATACCCTTTTAGTGTATCAAAAAACCAAGATGGAAAGATAGTTTTAGATGGTTTTGTAGATAACCAAGAAACTCGCCAAGCGATACTAAACCAAGCAGATGAAAACTTTGGCTCTGAAAATGTCACTGACAATCTCAAAATCGCCCAAGGTCAACCAAAAGATTGGCAAGAAGTTATCACGGTTGGATTTAGTAAACTTAAAGATGTTGATTATGGAAGTATGAAACTAAATGATACTGATTATTCATTTAAGGGGCATATCTCATCTCCTCATGCTCAAAACATAAAAACACATATCTTAAAAAATATCGATAAAACAATGGAAAAATATAGCAAATACAAGGGAGAGTTTGACATCGAAACATCTAATCTCATAGTAAAAGACAAACCTAAAGCTATAGAGATAGAAGATAAAGCTCAAACAAAGAAAGCAGAAACTATACCTAATGCTACAAGTGAAGCTAAAGATACAAAACAGTGCCAAGAAGCTCTAACTAACTTGTCAAGTCAGCAAAAAATCTTATTTGACTACAACAAAGCAAGTATAAAAAAAGATAGTTTATCAGCCGTTGACAATGTAGTAAAAGTGTTAAAAGAGTGTGACCTTAACACTATAAAAACTTTAGAGGTCGGTGGACATACAGACTCTATCGGTAGTGCTGATTATAATCAAAAACTAAGTCAACTTAGAGCAAATAGTGTTAAAAACTATCTTGTTAAAAAAGGTATCAACAAAGCCAAACTAAAAGCGATAGGTTATGGCGAGAAAAAACCACTAGTGAGCAACATGCTAAAAGCTGGTCGTGCAAAAAACAGAAGAATTGAATTTAAAATAAAAGGAATCAAATAATGAGTTTCATACTACTACAAATACTACTATGTCTACTACTAGCTGCACTTTTAGGTGCTGTTATAGGTTGGTTTTTAAGAGGTGACTGTTCTAAAAAACTTAATGCCTGTAAAGAAGATTATGAGATGAAAATCCGTGCAGTAGAAAAAGAGTGGAACACAAAACTAAACTACTCAGATAAAGAGGCACATATCTACGATAGAACACTAAGTAGTAGTGAAGCATCTGATGCTGATTTAAAAAGCTATACTCATGATACATCTAACCTAACAGAGCAAACACTTGATGTTGATAAAACTACAGGCTTATCAGGTACAGTTGCCGCTGCTTTGGGAGCTACTTCTTTATCAGGCTTTACACAAGGTAAATCAACAGACGATGATGAAACAGAAGATTTAACAGATATACCAACTATACAAAACAACTTAAGTATTGAAAAAAAAGAGTTTTATAGCGAACATGGTATCGATGTAGTGCATGGTCAACATATCGCAGACAATTATGACATCAAAGAGCTAGAAGGTGTTAGCTCAAAATTTGCTAAAAAACTAAGAAAAATGGGCATAGAAACAACTCAAGAACTTGTTACAAAACTCAAAAGAAACTATGAAGATATAGACTTTATAGCAAACAAACTAGATATAAAACCAGAAACAATATCTGAGTGGGTTAGTGCAGCAGAGATACTCCATCTTCCAGGAGTAAACGCAAAAAATGCAAAACTTATCCAAACAGCAGGTATATCTTCAGCTAGAGAACTAGGAGCAGTAAACACTTACTCTTTACACAATGAGATAGTAAAGATTAACAAAAACCTAAACCTAGTATCAGAAATCCCAAGCATAGACCTACTAAAACAGTGGTCTAACATAGCTAAACATTTGGGATAAACAGTTTTGGTGGAGACTAGCGGGATCGAACCGCTGACCCCGACGCTGCCAGCGTCGTGCTCTCCCAGCTGAGCTAAGTCCCCAAAATAAGACTTTTTTTAAGAAGTCTATAATTATTTTAGCACATTTTTCTTATAATAGTAAAAACTTCAAAGAGGTGTTCTCATGAAGGCTATCTTTTTTATTATGCTAACGGTTACTGTTGTTTTTAGTGATGTACTAAAAGAGAACTTTATAACCTTAGTTTTAAATACTTCTCAGCCAAAAGTTGTGCTCGATTTTGAGTCTGACAATCTTGAACAATTTTTGAAGCTTGATACAAACGATAACGGTCTCATCTCATGGAAAGAGTTAAAAGCCCAAAAAGAGGCGATAGTTGAGTTTGTGCTTCCTCATCTTGATGTATCAACAGATTCTAAACGATGTGACAAAAAAGTGACAGATTTTCAAATCCATCGTCGTGTACATCAATCATATATCAAACTCTATATCGATCTCATCTGCCCTACCCCAACAAGAGAGACTACAGTTTTTTATGACCTGTTTTTTGATGTTGATCGGGGACAAAAGGCATTTGTGAGTATTAGTGATAAAAATAGTTCTAAACCGATGATGCTCTCTTTTCAAAACAAAGAGATAAGCCTAAAGATGGGGGAAACTTCAACTTGGGAAAGTTTTGTTAGTTTTTTAAAAGAGGGTATTTGGCATATCTGGATAGGGTTTGATCACATACTTTTTTTGTTGATGCTTCTTGTCTCTTCTGTTATCTACTACCAAAACCGTGAGATAATGATACAAAAATCTCTAAAAAGAACTTTGATAGAAGTCCTTAAAATCGTTACAGCTTTTAGTGTAGCTCACTCTATCACACTAGCTTTGAGTGTGTTGGGAATTGTTGATGTAAACAGTAAGTTTATTGAAGTTGCTATCGCTTTATCAGTTTTATTTACAGCATTGAACAATATATTTTCTTTTTTAAAAACAAAGATTTGGATGTTAGCATTTGGCTTTGGACTCATTCATGGGTTTGGGTTTGCCAATGTTTTAAAAGAGATGGTTTTATCAACCAAAGAGCTTGTAGGTTCTCTTTTAGGGTTTAATCTTGGTGTTGAGATAGGACAACTTGCTATCGTTGTGGTTGTTGTACCTCTTCTTTATCTGAGTAGAAAAAGTATATTTTATAAGTATGTTGTACTTTATGGTTTTTCGGCTATTACGGCTGTTGTGGCTTCTATTTGGGCTTATGAGAGATACTTTAACCTCTCTATTTTACCGTTTTAAAATTGCCACTTATCACAAGCATACTAAGCAGAGTTATACTATCTTCATAGTAGTTCTCATGACTGTTTTTGATACTATCATATATCTTTTTTGCCCAAAGCTTATCGTCGCCTAAAGCTGCCACAGCAAAAGGAGCTGTAAATGCCGTAGAAAAATAATCTCCGATAACCTTTCCGTTAAGTTCAAACCCACTTTTGATTTTTAGTGGGTCATTGTGACTTGTAGTTTTTACCCAGCGTGAAAGTTTTTGGACTATTTTTTGAGAAGTTGCATCACCATATAAAAAAGCATCTACACCCACACGAAATGGAACTCTACAAGCATTGTAGTGATAATCTCCATCATGTTGTTCTAAAAACCCCTCTTTAGCAGGAACAAACTGTTTTGATTTTTTATCGTATCGTATAAAATCAGGAACTAACCCTGTTTTGGAGTTTTGTACATCAAGCAGAGCTTTTTGAGTGGCATAAGCAACTTTAAGCCACTTTTTATCGCCACTAAATATATAAAATGTTTTAAAATGCCCAATCATAAAGTCTGAAGTTCTAACCGTATATTGATTAAACTTTTTACCAGTTGGGTTAACCCAATCTCCAAGAAGAGGGAGAAAACTCTCTTTTCCGATAGTACACTTCCAGATACTATCCAACACTTTTTGAGCCTCTTTTTTATAGTTTACCTTACCTTTGCTACCCCATCTTTTATCTGCTACTATAAGAGCATAAGCTATATCTGCATCTCCATCAAAAGCACTATCATTGCTTCCTTTTGTTTCAGGTATCTCCCATGACATCAAATCTTTGCAGATGTAACTTGGATACGACCTAGAGTAAAGCCACAAACTGTCAAAAATCTTTTGAGTATCTTTGTCTTTACTCATGACTGCAAACAACATTCCGTACCCCTGCCCTTCAGAGACGGTTCTGTGTTTATCTTTTTTATCTGTTGCTACACGATAGCCATTTTTTTCAGCTACCAAATAGTGCTTTTTCCACTCTTGATAGTAAGCGTTAACTTCTCTATCCATCTGTGTGTCTGCTTGTAAAAAAACAGTAGCAAAAAAGAGAAAAAACCACACTATTTTCATCAACTCTACTCAACTTCTATATAGACAGTTGCTGTGCTATTTGGCTTGAGATATTTTAGTTTTATATCTATGGCATCTTTTACTTTGGTATTTTTCCCACCTGGTGTTTCGTTGCATCTTATGGATTTTATCTTTGTATTTGGATTTTTAAACACTTTACAGGAGAAGTTTTCAACTGCTGTATTGTTTTTGTTTTTTATAACCAAAGTGATAAGATTTCCAGTTTTGCTATAGTCTATATCGATGTTTTTATTTTGTACAACTCGTTTTGTGATAGAAGCTCCATTGAGTGGTTTAAACTTTGGATTTTGCTTAAGATAGTTAAAGTAATCTTCTACTATCTTGATGTTGCTACTATATGCAAAAAGATGGGTATGTATGCTTAGAGTATAGATACCATCGAGTGCTGTTACAAACTCTGTCTCTTTTTTCATCTGTTTTACGATTTGGTTTTGATCCCAATCGAGGTTAATCAAGTAACTATAATCATCTGTCCCATGACGAGGAATAATCAAAAGATTTTGATACTTTTTGTCAAACTTTGGATAGATAAACTTTTCATCTTGTGTGACATTTAGTATGTAGTTAAATCCACCCGTACTTAACTGCTCTTTCATGAGTTCATCTAACTCTTCTCTAGGTGGTCTAAAACCTATGATAGCAGATGAAGCATACTTGTCTAAAATCTCTTTAGAGCCTATCGTCTCTTGCTTGACATAAGCTTTGTTAGTACCAACAATCTTCTTATGCATATGACTATGTGAAGCAAACTCGACATAAGGGTTTTGTGCAATCTCTCTCATCATCGGCTGATACTCTTGTTTTTCAGCTAAAGAAGAGACGATAAACGCTGTTACAGGGATGCTATATCGTTGTGCTAAAGTGCTATACTTTTTAAAGTTTTCAAACTTATACTCTGTATCTTCTGAGATAAATACGATATTTTCTCTATCAACATAAGGAAACTTTTGTATAACCTCATCTTCCAAAAGATAGTTAATCACACCATGCATAAGTTTTTTATAGTTATCGACATGTTTAGCAGGTACATCATAAAAAAGATAACTAGGAAAATTCATATAAAACCACTTCCCACTACCAAGATAACCATGCCAAGCTACACCTGCTTCTGATAGAAGAAAATCATCTCTATCTTCCTTTGCCAAAGGTGGATTTGTCTGATCATACGAAGAGAGTAGTATATCTGGTTGTTGGTTTTTAGTTGTTGTAAAGATTGGCACTGGGTCATAAACTGAAGCATCAAGCAAGATACCACTGTTTGTGTTGTTTAGAGGAGAGAGAACTCTTTGTGTTAAAAATATACCATCTTTAAAGTTTACAAAGTTTTTGTTTTTACTCAAAGAAAGATTTGTGATTTGTTTTACAAAACCATCACCTATATAGTCTCCTTTTTCATCACTAAAACCACAAGAGTTGTTGAAAAAAAGATTTCCACCATTTTTAACAAAAGCTGTGATACTACTCTTTGCTTTAGAACTTAACGCTATAGCATCAGGCACAAAAAGTATCGCATTTTTTGCCAAAGTATCTACACTGTCCTCTTTTACATAGTCTGTTTTATAACCCAAAGATTTTAGATACTTATCAAACTGTTCTAGTTTAGATGTGTACTGCTCTTTGTCAAGTCCATTTTTCTGGTAAGTTATCGCTGTAGCATAAGACTTTAAGATATATATCGGCTTATCTGTCACAAGTGGGGCAACAAAACCTTCTCTTAATGGCTCTTTTTGTTGGATTTTATCAAACATCATGAGCATCACTGCAAACAGTAACCCAATCAAAAGTAACATCTTTAAACCATAACTATCTTTTTTTGTATTAACAACGCTATTCATCATAACTCCTTCTCTTCAAAGTACAAATATTTATCTTTCTCTTTAGGTGCTTTCTCTTTCTGCTTGGCTATCTCACTTTTACGCCTACTCTCTCTAATCTTATAAAAATAATAGGCAATAACACCAAATATCATAGTAAGCACAG
The DNA here is from genome assembly GCA_032361185.1 of Lepetodrilus ovalis. NCBI lineage: Eukaryota > Metazoa > Mollusca > Gastropoda > Lepetellida > Lepetodrilidae > Lepetodrilus > Lepetodrilus ovalis. The sequence goes on along the minus strand of JAUTBQ010149700.1, from coordinate 5,774 downwards.
TAATGACAACAACAGTATATGATAACACTTCCAATATATCAAATGACATAATACTCTTCACTATATCCTTCCTTTTCTTTCTAGTTTACCCCAGCTCATCTTGACACCAAAAAACTCTTCAAAAGTTGCCAATACTTTAGCGATATTGACTACATTTATAAAAAATATCCGATAATACAGAGAGTAAAAGACTAAACTTATCTTCTCTTTTGTAACACTCACGCAGTAAAGACTAGCCGCAACATCAAGCACGGTAAATATAATCCACCAGTAGATAAGCATCGTACTATGCCCCGAAGTAATCCCAACATATATGATAAAAATATTGGCAAATATCGAAGCAACGGGCCAAAAAATAGCCTCAAAAAGCATATACCAGATAACCATACTCATGGAGAAGTTTTTATGCACTTTCCAAAGCATATCTTTATGTTTTAAGATAGATTGAAGTATCCCTCTAGTCCAACGATACCTCTGTTTTAAAAGATCCATCAAATCCTCTGGAGCTTCTGTATAACTCACGGCATCTATCTCATAATCGATTTTATACCCATCATTTATAAGATGTAGTGTCAAATCACAATCTTCCGCATAAGTATCAGACTGATAGCCACCAGCTTTGATGACAGCATCTTTTCTAAACATACCGATGGGGCCAGGTATGATGTTGACTAGTTTTAGATAGGCTTGACCATTTCTAACAAGATTTAACCCTTGTATGTACTCCAAGGCTTGTAGTTTTGTCCAGAGAGTGTTTTGGTTTGTAACATAAACAGAACCTGCCACTGCCCCAACTTTTGGGTCTTCAAAATATGTAACCATCAACTCTATCGCATCAGGGGAGAGTTTAGAATCAGCATCAACAGACAAGATTAACTCTCCCTTGGCTTGAGATATGCCGTAGTTTAGAGCTTCTGCTTTACCTGCATTTAGTTTGGTTAGGGCTTTTAAACTTCTCCCTTTTTCTGAAAACTCCATATTTTTAGCGATAAGATGTGTGTTATCGTTGCTTCCATCATCTACAACGATAATCTCAAAGTTTCGATATGTTTGCTCTACCAAACTCTGTAAAGAAGCTTTAACAACTAACTCTTCATTAAAACACGGTACAACAACTGAAACCATCTTTTGGTGATTAGAGCTATAATCTCTTTTATGTTTGATATGTCTATAAAGATTAAGCATCGAAAGAAGTAATAAGATAAAATACCTAGCGATAACAATCAAAGAAAAAACTAAGATAAAAAGAACACCAGCTTGAACTAGTGGGTCTTTGTACTGATAAAGATACTCTAACTGTTGCAAACTCAAAAAGGACAATGCAAGTAAAACAATAGCTAAAAACAGTATCTTAATCATCTTCTAAATCGCTTCTCTTGTTTTGGGAATGATACTTTTTATACCCATCATCTTAGAACACTTATCGACATCAAAAGCCTCTTTTGAGACCATATCGATACCTCTCTCTTCTAAGCGTTGACTGATAAGAGAAAGAGCATACTTAGGTAAAACATCAACAAGCAAAAATATCAAGTTTTTATCTTTTTTATTGTGATAAACCAAATCAAAATCTCTGATACAGTTTTCTACTAACTCTTGGCTTATCTCCTCTTCATTGCTATACTCAACAGCAACCATACTAAAGTAGATATGATAGTTTAAAAAGGTATAAACACTATCTTTCAAAATCTCCTCTTGTGTAAAGTAGTGGTTACGAGGCAAGATGTTTACCTTACTTAAAACTGTTGTATAAAAATCATGACCGATAATCTTTTCAACCGTATAAATATACTCAGAAAGGTCAAAGTTTTTCTCAAAAACTTGGAAGATTCCCTTCTCTATCTTTAACACTTTATCTTTTTTACGAATCAAAGTATCATCACTTAAAAAGAGAAACTTTGTCTTAAGTTTACGATTTTTGATAAGATTTAAAAGCCTATCTTTAAACGGTATATTGTGCAAGTTAAAGATGATGATGTCTGCCTCTTCTAAAAGCACTTGATTTTCATCTAACTCTTCAACATGCTTAAAGTGGATATGGCTATCTTTTTTAAAGATATACTCATGAAACCTGATAACTTCACTTTTATCTGAAAACAAGATGACATTTGCATCCTCTTTTTTACACTTTAACACCCTGCTTTGACAACTACCATAGATATCTTTTGAGATAAAATACTCTAAATCCACCTCTTTATACAAAACCTCATCCATGATATAACCAAACCTAGTCTGCTCCCCCAAAGAGAAGATGACTAACTTATGATAATACCTAGCAATCTCTACTATATCAGAAACTATTCGCTCTATATCACGATGTGTACACCCTTCAAAAAATGTATCTGCTCGATGAAAGTAAAGTGTTGAAAACTTCTCTTCTTTCATCATCTTTTGTATCTCGTTTATAAAAAATGTCTTGCCATACATCTTATCAAGAGTTATCCAAGTCTGCTTTAAAAACATAAACCTCATCTTCTCATATATCGTAGAAAAATCTTTCATATCTTCTCTAAGCTGGTTGATTGAATCTCTCACAAAAGAGACCTCTTTATGTGATAAAAAGAGCATATCTGATGCACCCTGTTTTTGGTGCAGGTTCATAGCCATCTCTATCAAGCAGCTATTGTCTTCAGATTTTAAAAGTATCAACTGTTTTTCATTTTGCATCTAATATAACCCTTTTACCAAATATACGAAGCAGTAGCATAACACTCATCTGCCCCATCAGGAGAATAACCACTTTGGTAGTGACGACAATCAACACCTATCTCAAATGAATTATCTATAAAAAACTTAGCATTTAACCCATAGTTATATAAAAAATCATCATTTTTAAACGAATACCCAACACCACCAATACCCTGAACATAACCATTTTTCCCAAAAGAGAATTTCGGTTTTGTCTGTATATAGTTTCCATCATAAAACTTTGTAGGATAGTAACAACCCACCGTTTTTGTGTTAAACTCATACGAACCTGAAAGTACAAAAGCATTTTCAAAGTTACTATAAGTCGTTTTGTAGAGTGGATACTCTAACCAACTGTTTAAGTTTATATTTTCATCGTCATATCTGTTGAGTGTTAACCCAAGTTCAAACTGTTCCAAACTTGACAACAACATCGCATCATAAAGAGAAAACTGCAAGGCATTTATCTTTTCATCTATCATACAAGCTTGAGAGTTTACAAACGCACCATTGATGTTTTTCAAACCAAAAGTCATATCATGACCTGGAAAGATTTTACGATAAGTCATCTGTGCTATAACATCGTTAAACTCTTCAAACTTACTAAGCCCCATACCAACAGAGAGATTTTTAAAGTTAAAGTATGCCAAAAAGCTATCTACATCGTGTTTTACTGTATCTTTTTTAAAACGAGATTTTTTCATATCCAAAGAGAGTGTTCCGTTAGCAATCTTTACGATACGATTAAGACGGATGCTAGATTCAAAGTTATCGATAGTATCATCTTGGAGCATATACAGACTCAAAGTAACATCTTTTCTAGTATCTGTTTTTGCAGGTAAGCTGATAGGCATAAGCATTGATTTGGTTGAAAAGATAGACCTTCTTAAAAGCTTAGAATCTAAAAAAATCTCTTGAGAATTGATAAGCTTTTTCTGCCCTTCTGCCAAGATAACATCTTTATATCTTGTAGGTTTTGGCATCGGTTTACTAACCTTTTGTAAAGTAGCTGTTGTAAAACTCATCAACTCTTCTCGCTGTTTTGATGGAGTTTGCCCCTCAAGTGTATCAAGTAAACTCTCCAAAACCCCTCGTGCATAGTTCCACTTTGCCTCATCTTTTTGAGCTATCAAACTTGATGCATACCGATAAGTAGAGAGCGTGTAAAGTTCATCTCTATTTTTAGAAACTTTCAGATACTCCTGTTCTGCTTTTTCATACTCTTTCAAAGAGTCCAAAGCTGCCGCATATCTAAATCTTATCTTACTATCGTTAGGTTTATCAGCCAAATATGCTCTATAAAATCCAAGTGACTCTAAAGCCTCCCCTTGCACAAAATACAACTCAGCAATCTCTTTAGCAATCTTAGCATCTTTAGTCTGCTCATAATAAGCTTTATAGTTTTTGATAGCCTTTGTATAATCTTTTGCTTTATGTGCCGTAACTGCTCTATCTAAGAGAGAGTTTAACTCAAACTTAGCAATCTCTACTTTAGAGTTTTCATCACCCAAAGCTGCAAGTTTTTTCATATAAACAAGTGCTTCTGACTTTTTTCCTGTTTGATTTAAAACATCTGCATAAAGAGCCAATATCTCTTTGTTATCACTCTTAGTAGCCAAAGGTTTCAAAGTAATCACACTCTGCCTTGGTTGATGGTTCCAGTTTTGAAGTTTTGCCAAAAACAGCACCCCAGCTTCATCTGTCGGATGAGTTTCAACATACTCTTTTGAGAGTGACAATGCCTCTTGTTTGTCTCCATTGTCAGAAAGAAGATAGTAATATTTTTGAAAGTTTTCAAAGGAAGAGTCTTTAAGATAGCTCTCTTTAGAAGCCATTATCTGCTTTTGCATATACTGCTTATCTTCTTTTTGTAAAGCTGAGAAAATCGAACTTTGAGAGCCTTTAGCTTCATAAGAGTTCACAAGCTCTTTAGCCTCTTTTATCTTGTTTTGTTTTATATATAACTCATACAAACCTAAAACTATATCTTCTCTATCCCCAATCTTCAAAGCACTCTTATAAGAGTTTTCACTCTCCAAGTTTTGCCCCTTTTTATCATAAATCTTAGCTGAGAAAAATGCTTTATCTTGAGCAGAAAGAGTAGCGTTTTCTAAAACCCTTTGTGCTTTTTTGAACTCATGAGTATGTATATAACTATCTACGGTATTTGCTAAAACATCGCTACTTAGGTTGATATTGTTTCTATTTAACACTTCATAGAGTAAAGTAGCATACTTATAATGCTTTTGTGAGAGTAACTTATCAAAATAGAGAGAAAGTTTTGAAGATTGTGAAAGTTCCCCACTCTTTACAAGTGACTCTATCTGTTTGAGCTTTTTTATATCTTTGAGTAAAAAGAGAGCTTTTTGGTTTTTACTATCTTCATGCAACACCTCATCAAGAAGCTTTTGTGCTTCATCATAACTACTTTTTCCTATGTAAAAACGCGACAGTATAAGTCTGGCATTGACTTCATGAGGGTTAGAAGCAACCTCTTTTTTCAACAAATCCATATCTACTTCGATACAATACAAAGAAGAAAATAGTACCAATAAAATAAAAACGATACGCAAAATAAGACCCTTAACTTATATTAACTTCTCATGTATCAAACATACTATTATATTTGGTGCATAAGTTCAGTTATATTAATATACAAGTATCGACTTATTTTAAAATTTATTTACATTTATCACTATCACATTTTTGTTTTAAGACAAATCTCTTATAAAGAGACTCTAAAACAAGATACAAACAATAAACCCAGATAACATTCATGATGATATTTTGCTTATACCCCACTTCGCTATACATGAGAGGCAATCCTATTAAAATAGGGTATTTTATATAATAAAAAAAGAGTAACCAACTACCATACAAATCTTTCAGTGTTTTTTTCATTTAACTTTCTCCTTTTCAAAGATGTAAAATCTTTGAAAATTCCTCTCACTAAAGCTACACCTTCGGTGAGAAAAACAATGTAATTGTTTCATACGACAAAAAACTCCTTCGCACTATCTTTAGACTCAAAAGGTACAGCTTTTATAGTTTCACTTTCATCAAACAAAACCTCTCCCTCACTATCT
>JAUTBQ010149689.1:0-14228 GCA_032361185.1 Lepetodrilus ovalis | reverse complement strand
GGAGGGATGGTAAAGATAGAGAGAAAGAGAAAAAAGAGAGGGAGAGCGAGAGAGGGAGGGAGGGAGGGAAAAGATAGAAAGAAGAGAAAAAGATAGGGAAAGGGATGGATGGAGAAAAAAAAGAGAGAGAAGGGAGGGAGGGAAAGGGAGGGAGGGGAGATAGAGAGAAGGAAGAGAGAAAAAATATGGAAAGAGGGAGGATGGGAAAGAAAGAGAAAGAGAGAGAGGGAGGGAATGAGGGAGGGGAGATTAAAAGAGAAAAGAAAGAGGGAAAAAGACAGGGAAAGAGGGAGGGATGGGAGAGAGAAACAGAGAAAGAGAAAGTGAGAGAGAGAGAGAGAGAGAGAGAGAGAGACACAGAGAGACAGAGAGATAAAATATTGAAATGTGCTACAATATATAAAATGAAATCATAAATCCATCTCTTTCATCAAAATCACTATTGATCAGATTGAACGAGTTGTGCTATTTTTCTCTAATCCACTGGACCCTCAGCAATATTACAGATATACTTATAGTGGGACTGGGTGGAATAGCCAAGGTGGTCGAGTTCAGGGTATCCTTTCACAAAGCTCTCTTATCCACAAAGAGACCATAGTGCTCTCTTTGCCGATAGCTAATACACTGCTAAGAGAGCTTTGTGAAAGGATACCCAGGACAATAAATCTAATGTATATCCCTTCAGTTGTCACAGGTAAACCTGGGTCAATAACTGACATTGACTCTCTACCTTCCTTGCATGTTTCAATCTCAAGTCCTTCCAATTTGTTTGCAATTAATATTACACCTATTATAAGAAATTAATTAGAAACCAAGATCATACTGTCAAGCTTATACAAAAACAGGACAGGATGTAATAGTAGAGAGACAACATAAGCATGCAGACAGGAATATTTCTGTCTAGTACATCAATATTTTCTTTCTGGTTGTTTCAGGTGCTAGTACAGGACTCGTCTGACTGAGACACATTCTCTGGGGAGAGAAGCGTTACAGCAGAACGGCCTGGACTATCTCAGCAGGATCACCTTGTCCATAGTGTTGTGTTTATCTCCAGCCTGCTTGACTTACCACACTTGTCACGCTCGTGAAAAAACTATTACAGTTTCTTGGAAGAAAAAAGTGATATTGACAAGCACATCTTTGGTAGAAAAACATTCCACAATTGTCTGGATTGTCCATGAGGGACTTCTGTTGTCAAGATTGCCATTTCACTAAGTCTACTTGCAAGGTATAATCGACTAAGATACCAATCGTTTGGGGACCAAAACACAAACTGAATGTGATGGACTACCAGTCTTATTTATCATCATTTGAAAATAATAAGTTTGTAAAATTGTTTCCTAGAGACAAGTTTTTGTATTCTTGTTGCATCCTTGGACCGAGTATAAGGATATTGTGAGATTCTTAACAAGAGTGAGAGTGCTGCTATTTTATGTGTAAATGTGCGATACATTTGGGGCCAAGTCATACAGCGCTGTTCAGCAACTATAGCTTGCCTGTCAGCAGTTGATGGTACCTTCTGAAGCCGATCTGGAGTTAAACATCTGGATCTATTTGCCAGCGTGTGTCTAGTTTGGCAATTGCTCTGCACGTGGGCATGCAATTCTCAGTCTGGCCTCTCTAGGTGAGAAGTCACAAAAGCTTGTCTGGAGAAGTGTAATTACTTCATAATTGAGCATTGTGGGGCCAATACTAATTGGTATGTACATTTACTGTAGGATTGTGGTATAACGTACCATCGGAGTTTCACCATCGTCACAGTGAACTCAGGTAAGATGTGTTCATTCACTTCTCCTTTCAACTCCTGTGTATTTTGTGTCGTCTTGTCTTTTTCAGTAGCAGCATAATTGTGATGCATTTTGAAAGAAATGCTATTTACATATGTTCATAATCCAACTATAATTAGTTATTTTGGGCTACAACAACTTACCCAAATCAATAATGGAATTTCACTTACAATTTAAAAAGCAATCAAACCGAAATAGTCACAGTAAAAAAACTGTTAATTTCAGGAAGGTTAAGAGATTTCTTTTCAACAAGTAATTCCATCTAGTGAGAAACAGTTGTTAGGCAGACAGCATCAATCCTTCAAGTGTTGAGGAAACATACTTATAATGTTTATGTGTTTTCTTCTGCTAGTGTTTTCCTCGAGGCAAAATACTTAAGTAATGGCTGACCAAAAGATTCTTGCTTTTCTAAGTGTGTTTACAGCCAGCACTATCTAGTGAAGGAAAACCTGACATAATTCTGCCACTGGGAATTTTATACCTGGTTTCGGAGTACAAATTCACGTTGTACGAAATATCTCGGCTAATAATGCATTAGCAATATCATATCATAATTATGTTCTTTCTTCTTTGGTTTATTGCCAACTACTGCACTGTACTAATGAGTCAATGAAACAATTTTATGAGTATATTTGATTCTGTAATTGTATGCATATGTTTCCTTGTAACAGTATATCATAATGATTTAGGTAGCTCATACTTATTAGTACATAATTTGACTGTATTACCATCTGTAGTCATGTATGTATCAAATAAGATGTAGACAGGAATATACCCGCAGCAATGCTTAGAGTAAACCGAACATACTGTATGTGTACTACCTTCAATATGTGCTGTAAGTACCCACATGCCATTACGATCCACCAGGTAAATAACATATACAAGCATAGATCACAAGCAAGATGTTATTAATGCTGATAAAGACATAATTAATACAAAGTCTTTGATCAGATCATAACTGTCTGTATACTATTGCCTTCAACTATCTGGGTTGTTTGGCTGTTTTTGCCCCAAAGGCTAACTCCCGCAGCGACGTTAAACTCCATAATCACTCACTCACCCATGGTTAACAATAAGTTCATATTGATAACATTTTAACTGATATTGGTGACTTCTTAAAAGAACTTGCTATAGAATATACTTGTACTTACATCAAGATACATGGCTTCAGTAGGGTCATAATGGGTTAGTTCCAACATTGTGTCTATTTTATGAATGAATTCATTGTTGTTATTAGTTGTCGGTGCAGTGAAACCATGTGTTTGTTAAACAATCAGTAGTCAATTTGCATAAAAACACACACAACAACATTGGACATATTGTAGCTCCCTGCTGTACATATATACCCTCTAAGTAGAATTCTTCAGATTCAAATCTTCCATGACTCTTGATGTGAGAATTTGTATTAGAAAATAGAAAATATTAGATATGTTACCATATCTGTGGTTATAAATTAATTGCTTTCATTATGACAAAGACTTGATTTACTTGATTTGGTACTGTTAGTAGACATACACCCACTTGAGTGGAAAAGGTTCAATTCTTAAGAAAATCAGCTGCTTCTTGAAATGTGTTCAGAACATCTACTGTATGTTTCAAATCTTTGCTCATGTAGTTGTCAGTGCTGTCAAAACAAAATACAAATAATAATAATAAGAGATCTGGCATCTTAAGAATTAGTTCTATTAAAATATAATTCAATCTTTTGGCAAATGGCATAGATTATCAGCTTCAAAGGTACATACAGATATGACAGCATGTTCAATTCATTTCATCAAGATTAAATCCAATGAAAGCTTTCACAATGATTAAACAACAAGAACAATATATTGTAAGTTCCCAACGTAAAAACCAATCTATTACTAAATTGGTTGAATCCTATTTTTCTCAGCTGGATTATCTTCATTCTGCAAATAGTAGAACATCTATCAATGATATATTTCCAATAAAAATGCTTCTGCATTGCAAAGGGCAAACATACAAAACAGTATTTCTCTAGGTTGACCTAACCAGCTGGTGATGGATGAGGGTCACTGCTAAAGGTCAGAGGTCACACGAGTCTTGATGAGATTGCAATAGACTTCACTGGATTTCAAACAGAATGGCTAGCCATTAATAATAGTGGAACTATTCTGACTTTGTAGCATTGAAAACAGTTTAGCGTCTGTTTCAAAGACCCTTGATGTATTGGTACATTTAAGTTATTTAGTTGATTAGCACACTGAGCATTATGGCTGTAATTCTAAGTGGCTGGAACATGATCACCAGGAAATAGGACGTACAACCACTTATAATTATACTTAAAACTAGGTGGGTATTTTAAAGACTTCTGTAATTGTCATTAACTACAGATTTTCCAGGGCCATTTAAGCCTTGTTTTGATTATTGTTGATTACTACAACTAGGCCCTACAGCATTTATTCAGTGGTTTCAAATATATTGTCATAAAATAACATTTTTGAATCTGTACAAAGTTAGTGCACGTGATATTTATTGAGAAAAGAAAATCAGTCTTCATTTTGAGCACTATTTGAAGTACATGTATATCATATAGAGTAGATAGCAAACGCCAGTTAGATAAAGGAGCATCTGTTGCTCTGTAGATGAAGAATGGTGAAATGTGTGGGATAAGATTGTCTTCTTAAAATTGACCAAAATTCTATTGCATAAGAGTGACAACTATAGTGCCTAGTGGACAAACATGCAAAGTAAGTTTGAATAGTTTCACATGTTTTGGTGCACATGCCACATTGTTAAACATCTTTGGCTCAGTATATATGCTCAATGTACACAATGACGGGTTATTACAAAGCTTGCTTTGGGTGGTTTCCCGACTAAAAGCAAGGAAGAAATCAAAGACAAACATGGTTATTGATAAACAAGCTCAACAGCAGATGTAAACAAGTCTAATTGCTTCATCACCAGGGTGAATTACACTAACTTTAATCTCTGGCCCATAGATATAGAAGCGATAGTGTTGGGAGGATGGGTGTTCTCAACCATAAGGAAGGTCTATCAAGCTGAAGGGCAGCAAAGCATGATATAACACAGCCTGGAGATGCAGCAGATACTCAGAGGTATAGATGCTGTGTGCAGTGTGATATAACAAAACACGAAGACCACGTACATCCACTCTGAAATGGATCTTGTTGTTGTTGCTGGAAATCAAGGTTCAGTGTGCACACCATCAGTACTAAGTACTTGAACTGTAGTATATGGATAGTGGCGGTACTCGGATAGGTGGTCTTACATGGACAGATCTTGTACTTGGAGAGTGGCAGTACCCAGACACTGATAAAACTGTTAATATTTTCAGCTATTATGTGTACATGCAATATTGACACAGCAGGATATAGGTAAACTGTTCCTCTAGCAAGTTGTAAAAACATCTGCTGTAGGTAACAAACACTTAGTGGGAATTGATGAGAATTTCACTATTCCCTCGACAGCCACACCAACGCTGGGTTTGTGATACATTCAAGTCAGCAAATGTGTCTTCCAGAGTAGAACTTGTACTTTTGTTAAGATTAGTATTTGGATGTAGTAATAGACTGAAACAGACATGAACCATATTGTGCAGTGCTAGATGGACAATGCTGGCACAAAAAGGTTATATCCATGATGATCCAACAATCAAAACTTTACTTAATAAGCTGACAAATTGTTGGTGCATTCACAGATGATATTGAAGCTGACAGTGAAGTCACTACAAGTATACTCCAGATTATATGTGGCAGAAGATATTCCTCAGACATAAAGTAACATAACATACCAGGGTTTTACCGAACGACCAATCCTGCTTCAGATACACAAAAAATGCAAGTTTGGACACATGAATATTCTGCTACGCGTCTTTCTGAACGTACGTTATTAAGAACACTTACTTACAACTTCAGATTCATTTGTTATTTCTAAATTCATTACATCACAGCATAGATTATAAGAGATTACAATAATACACATGTAATTCCAAATAACTGCCCCTAGTTTGCAATTGGTGAATACCAAGTCATTCGGCCTTCCTCGTTTTACTCTGGCACTACATGAAATGAAGTTTTGTAGAGTGAAATTTCTTAAAGCACGATCTTTTTATTAAAGTAATATAAAAATTAACAATGGTACACATCAAAGGAGTATATTTAGCTTAATAATTCAGTTAAAATATGGGACTCCCATTCATAAATTCAGGACAAGAAAAGTGTATCCCCAGGACCCCCAAAAATTGAAACCTAAGTTAAACCCTGCATATACTGTAAACTTCACTAACATTAGTATATTCCATTGCCGGCATTGGGGTTCTCAATGTGTATTAATTAGCACCTATAAAATTACATACCATTAAAAAATTGCTGGTATTCTGTGGAAGATTATACAACCTTAATGCACTGATGGTACATCTGGTTTAACAAGGATTTATGCCAGCCATCACAGCACTCCCGTTGTTTTAAAACAGTGCTACATTCTTAGCGCATCAAACTAAAAAATAATCTTCCCAAGCTTCAATATCATCCAGTATCTTCTTCATGTTGGAGAGCAGTTCTTTTGAAAGACGTTTGAGGTATTTATTTTCACTTTTTTTTTATATAAATACCGTCAACTCCCACTGTGTCGATTTCTTGTGTGTCGATATTCATGATAAGTCGAACCGGACCCAACACATCCTTCTATATTCATCAATATTTTTATCGCATTGTTTCAGAATCGTAAAAAAAATACACACGATAATAATAAATTATAATAAATTAAATATTTGTATAGCGCAAAAATCCAGCATATCGCTGCTCAGATGCGCTTTGTGTGACGATGTGTCGAGCCTAACAGTTTGTCCCTGAGACAATAATACTATGTAAGGTGTACATTTGTCTCGATATCGATGGACAAATCGATCACCCATTAATTGAAGTGTCGTTACATGACAGGATTTGAACTTTCGCTCCGAAGTCCAACATTCTACAACTGCGCTACATCCCACCCCTACTGTTTGTACAAGATACCAGTAACACGCAATTGAGTTAACTCAATTAGAGACTTGTTATTTGTTTTATCATCATTATACTTGAACTTATGAACATTCCTTTTGTCTCGATAGTCACGATGTGTTGATATAATACCTTGGTTCCCCGAGATTTGACACAGTGGGAGTTGATTGTAATTTACTTTTTTTTGAAAATTGCCTCCATGATATTTGACAAGAACCAGCTGGAGTGTATTCCTACACAGTATGCTGCATCCAGTTATCTCCATTACCTCATGTACATCAGCCATCACTTGTTGGTCATACAAGTATAACAGAGGACCATGTTGATCCTGGGTTCAAACCCGAGTTGCTGGATTGTGCGTCTAGTCCTCTGACTGAGCCAAAGTGGTCAACTGCTGGCCAAGACTAGTAGTAGTGTAGTAGTAGTAGTAGTTGTTGTGGTGTTGTTGTTGTTGATTTAGGTTTTAAAGCTTTCTTTCACTCATATCATGGCTTGTATGCATATGTTCTGCTAGTTTTAGTCTGGATTTCAACCATTTTATTTATAGGACTAGCTCACTGGAATATCATACCGCAGATAGAACATGAATACCCCACTCAGACACATTTTACTGACTCCTGAGCTGACGAGTCCTTGCTTTACCCCTTTACTTCCAAGTGCCAAGCAGGGGAACAACAAGTACCATCTTTTAACTATCAGTTAGAATGACGCGACTGGGGATCAAACCGACGACCTTCTGCACTCCGGCCGATGCTCTATTATACCACCGAGGCTGTACCAGTAGGAGTATATCACACCTGGCTAAATATGAACATATAGTTGTTCCAGGTTTTCCTCCCATCAAAAGTAAATCATCATAACAGAAGGAAACATAAACTTTCAGGTACTGCCTGGGTTGGTCATTGTCCCACAAGAAAATATGTCATCCATTGATCCCGTTTCAAAACGTTACAAATTCTGGATGTAGACCATAGTGACAATAGTGTACACAGGAATACAGAACTCTGTGTTCGCCTGCTTGAGATACACAGACAGCAGTAACAGTAAAAAGTGCATGTTTACCCTCTAGCATCCAACACGCGGCAATCAGCCCCACATCCAAACACCATTCTGACATTTACGTTCATCTGTCAATTCCTGAAAGGCCAATGGTATTGCTGTCCTGCTGTCATATATTTATTCTGCAAGTAGGTAAATACAATACCAATGCTAGTAAAACATACAAGTCTTAACACAATTACATCACAAACAAAACAAGATTGTGTATCCAAAAGCAAACATGGGCTCAAATAGTTATGAATAGTTGTCGGGCAACAAGTACATCTGAGCAGACGGTCTCACATTTCTTCAGAAAACAGCCAGATAGGATAACCAGAGGTTATTCAATTTCAAACATTAACTGTGAAATGTTCATAATCTTTTTGCAAGTTAAAACCATTTTCAAATTCTAAAAATACAGTGAAATGTTTAACTAACCAACCAGCCTAAGCTATCTTTGTTTGTCAACATTTCAAGATATCTTTCACTGAAAGGTGAAATTACCAGATATATCTGGAAGGTAACTGGTATATATTTTTTTCAAGATGGATCAGATAAGGTTTTCCTAACACATTTCCAGGGCCTGGCAGTAATTGTATACTCCCCACTTAGCACTTTGCTATGGCAAATTTGAATAATTACCCTTGTCAAACAAAGCTTCCTGAAATTTAAATCCAAACCATAGCTTTTCTGTTCAGAGTAGCCTGCTAGAGGTAGTTGGATGTCTATATCTGTATCTAATAGAGTGTTGTGTGTGCGTGCGTGAGTGCGTGCGTGCGTGCGTGCGTGTGTGTTCTTGGCAAATGGTTACTTCTTCCTGCAGATCGTGAGGGTTTAGCACAGAAGAAATGGCAATACAAAACACAAAACCAATCTTCATGCATAAAATCTACACATTTATTCTAAGCTTTTAACTAATTTCCTTCTCTGCACTTCCTAAGCTTCTTTTTATTCCGTCCAATATCGCACCGTGAGATCTCATTTGTATGTTTGTCGGATGACTTTGCCCAATTGAACAAAACAAGTTTAGCTTTGTTCAGTCCTTTCGCTGAGTTATATTTTCACTTTATTTGGATGCGTGACCATAATGTATGTCTTCTTGAGTCCACACAAACAGAGATGACAATGTTTCCTTCGACACTTTGTGCATGCGGACCTATGACAGACAATTGCATGGCACGAGACATAGGACCAGCTTCATTGGTTTGAGACTACTGAGCATGTCCAACTAACCTATGAATAATTCCACAGACAATATCGATTGGGAAAGCATTAACAATTTATACTAAGTACCACCTCAGTTGCGCTGTCTTCGTAATGAATTCCTCGCAACAAAGACAGACTGAAATGTATTCATAGAACATTTAATATAGCTTATGGCGCTACAAGGCGATTGCCCTATGCTTTCCGTCATGCCTTCTTGTCAAGAACATTAGTCCTAGAACCAGTTCGTTAGATAAGGAAGTACATTGCACATGTGGTGTAATATGCTAGAAATATACTATAGATCACTGTGCCAAACAGAAGGGGTAGAAGGTTTTAATGAAGTGTGCAATGAGTGCAAATGGTCTATATCACGTGATATGTCATAATCATGCAACAGGAAGTCTATCATTGGTGGCTTGGCAGCGAATACCTCGCTGATGCAACCACGCTTTGATGACACCATGGTAATAACAACTATACATGCATTACGGAATGTAATTATGAAAGTGCATCGTAGGCCTATTTCTCGAATAGAGTTACGTGTGCAATTACTATTGTAAAACATACGCAGAATATGCAATATGACTATAATAATATCGACATCATGGACATTATACCACCCAGCCGTTATCTGATGTTACATTTCTTTAGAAAATTAACACTTGTGTTATCAGGTGCATATTACATACGCATATGGGTTCGGGTGTACTCATTGCCAACAGGTCATGTCGAGCATCAAAGCAAGGAAGCAGCATCGTGCTAACAATTCCAGACAGATCGATGAACATTGTGGCTTGCAACAGGCCATGAAATATTTATCAGAACACTCACCTCAGAACTACCTCGATGATCACAAAAATGATGACATCATCAGGTGGTTGATCACATGACTAACACGATCTTTATTGCATGGGTTTGAGATAGTATAATCGATATGTTAATTTATATTTAAATATAATATGAGATAATCCGCTCTGTGTGTACATCATAGTTGGTATTAGATTGTTGTTGGCTGAATTACGCCATCGTTATAGCATATATGGTGTGTGGTATTGTATGATCGATATCATAGTAGTAGTACTAGTAGTAGTAGTAGTAGTAGTAGTAGAAGTAGTAGTAGTAGTAGTAGTAGAAGTAGTAGTGGAGGAAGATATAGTAGTAGTAATAGTAGTAGAAGTAGTAGTAGTAGTAGTAGTAGTAGTAGTAGTAGTAGTAGTAGTAGTAGTAGTAGTAGCAACAGCATTAGTAGTAATTATTCTTATATGTGATATGTGTACTCATATGTTATACAGCTAAAGGATATCACCATAAATGTTAAGCACATTAATAGGTATACACAATATATATTTAGCTTCGCTAAATGCATTCAATTTACTAATAATATCGGTTTTTGTGTTTGGAATATATACGGAATGTTCGCTATTTCTCTCCCACTTGATACCATGAATTGCGAGAATGACATGCTATTATTTACAGATAAATGTGTATTAATGAAATGGAATCGACGACAGCATAGCGCCAATTTTGGTTGGTTGATTTGATGCAAAAAACTCCTTTCATATAAATAGTATACCCATTAGTAGAATTTATTTTTAAGATTTTCCTATCAACCTCTGAGAGTATGGATAGTCTACTAAGCGCCAAGCAGGGGATTGTCCTTTCAACAGTGTGTATAATAAAGAAATACTAGTACTATGTTTACATCAGATTTCCCTGCGCTTTGCATCTATGGTTCCACACAAATGATGTATGGATTGACGATGACTAGACACGATATTTCTTCCAATCATTTTGTGCAAGCTTGCATTTCCATTATCAGGAATCGGACAAAACTTACAGTACTGCTTTAATAGAATGTGTAGGCGGTTGATAGTGTCACAGTAGTACTGTCTATTGTCAGCTGATTATTCGTCTGCAGCTCTGTATTATGTCGTATAATATTCAAGGTCGTAGAGGTAACGCTTGCAAGAATAAGACTACCTTCATGACCTTGTATTAAGGAAAACCGTTTCAAATAACGCAAAGTTCTGTATCAACGCCTGTATAAGAGGTTAGGACATAAACTGCTACCCTGCCATAACCCTAGCGTACTTGTATTCATTTGAGTACTTCTCGACTATTCAAAGCCTGGCAACGGGAGAAATATGTCATATTAAATCTCTCTTTGTGCTAACAGCATATGGAAATAAACAGATGAAAGGAATATTTGGTCATTTTTATTTGATCGGTGTTTCTCTGGTTAAATAGAATATAAAACAGCCGGTGTTTCATAGAGTGGGTTGAACCGAGCGGAAAGGAACGCGTAAACATTTTCCTATAGATCTACTTGAAGGTCTATGCATACACGCATGGTCACAAAGTTACGGAATCGTGGTAGATATTACAAAGTACTGTACAACCAGGCATGATCTAACTGTTGATATGATAATATAGCACAGCCACTACCAATGCATCACAACCAATAAAGCCAGTACAACCAGTGATGATCTACGGTTTGACATTACTCAATACTGATTACTGATGTTCATATTACTAGTATTATGCAGCATACCCAACATTTCCTCAAAACATTGAATAAATTATATGAAGTCGCCCACCTCTCTACATGTTTGTTTATCCCAGCGTAGTTATCTCATTATTCTGTATTGGTTTACAGTATTGATGTATCTCCCAGTAGACTCATGCAAATGTATCGTTTTCCTAGATTACTCTTATTAAGTTATTACAGAGGTTTAGGTCTCTGACCAAGCAGAACTAATTCATAACTTCAGAGTATACACCTATTCGTGTGGTGACTAGAATATATGCCTACTGTTTCCAAAAGGAGGCCTACGACAAATATTCCGGAAATTATATATACGTCTCACCATATAATAAGATCTAGAGCTCTACAGCGTACCAAGATACATTGTAATTTATTATCTAAATAATTGCAACGAACATTTCCTCTCATTACGCATGGAATCCAATCACGAACGTCGAATTAGGTTTCCCAATCAATCAATGTTCTAACATATCTCTGGGTGGTCCATAAATCCTTCTCGCTATCGATTAATTATCGATTACGAAACACCAATTTGCCAGCCCATACGATATAGCTTTAGAACTGCAGGGATGGTGGGTCATTGACCGCTGTGTGATATGCAGGATAATGTCGTCTGCTTCTTGGCAGGTCACCGCCATATTGGGCACCGGGATATCGATCTCGAGAACCACTAGTTGACTTGAGTCCAAGACAGACAGAGAACTGGAGATGGCGGTCTTTTGTCAACATTGAAGATTTGTAACAGAACCATTTCCGATTTCTGTTTTGAAAGGAGCTTCATCCGCTGCCAATTACATAGTTTGATTGGTCAAGAGATCGTTTAGAAACTTGATCAACTCGTAATATAGCCTTCCGTGTTGTTTTGGGAAATATAGGCAACACTGTTTTTCAAAATGGGAAAATAAACGTTATAACGAGTATTCGGTGTTTGGATAGCAAGAGGAAATGAACAACGTCAAATATCGTTACCCACGACCTGCACGTCCCCTGGTGCCCAGATAGGCAGATTCAATTCCCCTCGACTCATTATCGTAGAAAGTTACAACGGCTTATTCAATGGTGTATGACCTCGAGGTTTCAAATTGAGTTAATGATCATCCAAACATAACGGAAAGTGAAGCTAGCTTATGAGGAAATCTTTCCAAAGATTATATATCAGAGTATGGGGTTAGTGTAACCTCCTGTCAGGTGATGTTGCAGTCACATTGCCCTCTGGTAAATTCATCGATCGCTGAAAACATAGTCCGTCTACTCGTTCCTCTCAAGGGACAGATCGCTATGGATCCCTTCCTCCAACATGTCTCCATTAAATTAGCGAAGCCTGGCGCTGTGAGCTCTAACATTACAGTAGCTTGCCCAGAATCCCGTACGGAGTCTAATGTATTATTTCCATGAAATATGTTAGGAATAATTCATATAATCTTATTCATATTTCTTTAACGGTATTTAGCGAAATGTATGGTCATTCAAAATGTGCCTGTGCTAGAAAGTGCATAGATTCCTTCATATATCTTTATGAATGTTATTTAGCGAAATGTATGGCGAAATCATCAATTATGATGGAACATCGTTTTCTTGAGTTGTCTAATGAATACCTCTGTAAATTATCTTCGTAAATTTCCTAAGAGCCCAATGTAATTGAAATCAGATCTCGTTTCGCTTCGTAAACAATTTGGTATTCTTTTGCTGTAGAACTTCGCAGCAATGTACATTAATGTCAGAGCGTCAATTTCGGATGTGATTGTAATCAGATTGCTAAGAACCTTTCTTCAAATATTGTGTCATTTTAACTAACTCAACAAGAAGGCCCTATATGTCTCAATATGTTCATACTTCTAAACTCGATGGTATCTTTTCATCAAGTTCAGAGGCTTTGCCAGTGCGTTCTTCAAAACGGTCAAGCTTCCATATCGTCTTCTACGCGTGAGGTTCTCGTTGCCAGCCCAGCCCTGACCTACCGCCGGAGATAAACACGTACAGGGGAAAGGTAACGTTAATCTGAAGTCTGATACCTGCGTTCACTTACTGATAGTAAGCACGTGCCTCGTCTGGATGGACACTGACCTCCATTAACTGCTGCAAGCTTCGTCTTCCTGCATGACGTCAAATGGATGGGACCTGTTGCACGACGCTCTTGTAGCGCTACAATAGTTGTAACTTTTCTCTCACCACAATAGAAAGCGTTGATCTTACAATAGTTGTACCCTACCGTAGAGCCTACAAGAGCCTACAAGAGCATCGTGTAGACCATGTGTCTTCAATGACCTGCTGTGATTTCAGATTGATGAACATTGCTTTCGAATGTACCTCTGCTTTATTGTTATTTGGAGTGTTAAATGTCTCGTAAATACTTTTGTATTATACGTGTGCATTGCAGGTAGCAAAATTTAATGTCAATATTGATCAAAATGGTAATGAAAGAGATATGCGTTTTTGTACCGTTGTCCATTTATTAGCACACTGCGCTATGTATTTCACCTTCTATTCGCGCTCTCTCTCTCTCTCTCTCTTTCTTTCTCTCTCCATCTCTCTTTTCTCTCTCCATCTCCTTCTCTGTCCACTTATAAGCACACTGCGCTATGTATTTCACCTATTATCTCTCTCTCTCTCTCTCTCTCTCTCTCTCTCTCTCTCTCTCTCTCTCTCTCTCTCTCTCTCTCTCTCTCTATCTCT
>JAUTBQ010149678.1:0-14228 GCA_032361185.1 Lepetodrilus ovalis | reverse complement strand
GACTACCTCTAATAGTAGTCGACTGTCGGCGATCTCAACTAGTCGTCGACTAGTCGACTAATTCTTTTAGCCTTAGTATTTTATACTTGGGGTTCTTGAAGAGTCGGTTGTATGCAGAGTTCTGTCCCTTGGACTTGTCATCTTGCCGCCTGATCGGGCTTGCTATTTAGTCTTCATTTTGATATTGGTATTTTTTTTTTTCATCCTCTCGCAGAAATGATATTAGTTTACAGCATGAAGACATGCATAGACTTGTAAACGAATTTATGAATTTGAGATCTAGTGTTTCTCATTAATAAATTTCCTGAAAAAGTTCAGTATTTCCCCATTACATATTTAGCATATTTAACCTTTTTTCTTTACATGTCACATGATTAACAGTAGAATTAAATTTGTTGGTTAACTTTTAGTAATAATGAGCAATAAAAATTTGCCAACAACATTCTGAATAGTATAGTACTAATCAACTGGGTTTCTTAATTTGTTATTATGGTTGTTTTATGAACTTTCAATTCACAGAGACCAAAGGGGCAGTTACAACTTCATACTTTTTAAAAATCTAACATGGCCTTTTGTTAATATTCTGTGGAAAGTTGGGTCTAACAACAACAGAACTCATTAATGTTATTGGTGAATGTTTTGTACACGAACGTTATCCATAACAGAAGGATTGTGGAGAACTAACTGATAGTGCATACATATTAATACAACTAATATACATACAAACAAATATTTTAAGAACTTTGTATACATTTTGACATTTGGAGATGTACAGGCAATTACAATTACAGTTCTATTAATTCAGCATTACACAATGGTTTCATCAAAACTATCATTTAAAAAATTCTACAAATTTATCTTGCATTTTCAGGTACTTCAATCAGCAAAAGAACAGATCAAGTGGTCGTTACTAAAGTGATTCCACTGAAGTGTTAAGACTGTACATCATCCAGTTAATTATCATCATCAAAGTCTGTCATCCGACTTACTATTTGGACCAGGTGGTTAGCTGCTTGGCCCACAGTGATACAGTTGATAGACTGAGCATATTTCATGGACCAGAGCAATAGAACTATTGCAGATGGAATTTTTATGTTCTCATTGTCATCTGATTCATTGTCGGCATGTATGAAAGAATATCTCCAAATTATGTTGATGATAGGTAGTGACTTCATATGGATATATTTTATGACAGTAATGAAAATAGTGTCAGTACATGTATTGTTTGGTTATGTGATTACTACTACTAAGTAATATGCATGTATTGAAGGCTTATTGTATGATACATGAACAGGAACAATTAGCATTGCTAATATTCCTTATGTTGTATACATCTAAGCCTTTAACATGATGTCACTTTATGTTATAGTATGTTACAGATAACATGGGAAGGGTGTGGTAGGGGTGGGGTTGGGTTGGGTGTGGTGGGGTAGAGTGGGGTCATGGGGATGCTGATTCAGGTGCCCATATGTTAGATTACAAATCTGAAGGTTCTAGTTTGAATCCTGTACGGTGGCCTGGTATCTTCTCTACTCATTACCAGGATTTGAATATCCAGTGCACAATGGGATGTATTTTACGTTGATCTGTATTATCCGTGGCTCATCTATCTTGCAGTAACAATTGTTGCAGGTTTGTGTCCCACTATGAGCAGATCACTGAAAACTGGAAATTCCTTAACCTCATTTTAGTGAAAGCTCAGAATTCTTCTGATGTAGAGATATTATGGAATTCTTTTTCCATTATCAGTCCACATGACATATTTGTTTGAATACTGACATTTATTTGTTTAGGAATGAGTTACAAAACTGAAAGATCAATTTTAGAAGGCAATTCATTGAAAAGTGTGGCCATGTAATGTAGCAATTTCCAGATTTGTTCCACAATAATATATGTAATTATTATATTTGTACAAATACAGTAATTGTCTATGTTATAAATATGTATCTGCTAAATGGGGGCCTGTGAATAAATTATTCAACTAAAATAAAAAATAAATTTTTTAATTGTTTCTATTTTGGTAACATGTGTTCTGGCTCAAATCACCCACAGAATGGAGATCATATGCAACAACCTCAGGGATGTTGGGCAATACAACATAAATGATCAACATGAAGATGCCCGTTGACTGACCTAGCTAGAGATTCCTCTAGCCTTCCCTGCTGACCATAAGATAGATTTTGTATGACCATACTCGTATAGAAAGTTTCGTCGCCTATGGGTGAAATATTCTCACTGTGACTATGATAAAGCACTACTAATTCATTCATTCATAAAAAAAAATATCATGTTCAGCAGGAGATGCTAGGTGTATCTTGAGCAAGTCCTGACTATACTTATACTAATATAATACTATACACGTATATACTTATTATATAATAGTATATACTCGTTCAGGATCATGAAATCTGACCCTGAAGACCAGCTATTCTATGTACAATGGTCAGTAGGCCAGGCGCCATCTGGAAAAGTGCAGTTTCATCTTAATCTTGTCAGTACCAGGTAGTGCTTGCAGCTGTACTGCAGTACAATTGGTATACTATGGTTTAGCACGAGGAAAACAGTCTTATGAGCAGCTAGCTTTCTTTAAATCCTAATTCAAGCAAAACAAAATAAAATTAATTACCAAAATAAAGCTATTCTCTTGCAAACATGCAAACATGAATATCACATATTCATGTGGTACTGTATCTTTATCACTGCCATGTAACTCTATCAACCTTGGTCAGGAACATTTCTATAATATACTAATAAATATATTTTGTATGTGTTTTGAACATGTACTGGGGATAGCTGGTACCAGTGGTAGAACGTTTGGAATGTCCCGAGTTTAAATCCTATTCCCATATCAGCTGGTGCTAGCAACATTCAACACTACGGATGTTTCGGGTTTCATCCTGCCCGAAACTGACAAGTCGTGATATAAAAAGAATCCTAAAAGCAACTACCAAAAACAACCAACAAAAAAACACCCTAAAACATGAGGTTCCAAAATACGTGACCATAATAGCGTTACTTTACTAAAGGATTCTTGTAAGAAGTGTATATGAAGTGTTCGTAAAATCATTTTACATTTTTAGCGGAAGATGTTGGTACATGTACATGTACTGTTCCGTAGATAATTATGTAAGTTCATTCACCGTGGACTTGCCTCGTGGTATTTTCTTCGCTGCAACAATCCTACACGTTACGACAGCTTAGCTTACGTTGTGTTCATTTATAATCGTGAGTAACAAATAAAACAACAACAAAATAAAATAAAAAAACATAAAAAAACAAACAGTAAATAAAGTTGGAAAAAAAAAAAAGGTACACACGGTAGCTTTTTTTGGCAGATGTTCTTGGTAATGCATTCCTGTTGCATTTTAATTATTCAATACCAGTGTATGACATATAATTGGCACTATCTGAATATCGTTATATTAATTGTGTTATAGTTCACACTAAACAATATATCAGAATGTGATGACATTTCTTCATTAAAAAAAAAGGATACCAGACTCGTCTAATATCGCACATGTATTGTGTGTGCAAAGTAGGCTAATTAACGAATAATGGTAAATCTATGTCCGCAGACAGTTGACTGAGAGCATTTTACTTGTGCTAGAGTTTCGTCAGCAAAACACACGTTACGTTATTTAGTTTGTGTACGTGCAGGGTGTTTATATTCATTACACAAAGATTTTGACCAAGTAATTATTGCACCCACAACATAGAGAAATATTTAGGACAACCTAAAACACGTGTTGATTACTTGGCCTAATATAACCCCAATTGCAGATTTATATCGCTAAATTACAACACTATTTCTTTTCGCATATTTCGCCATCATAATTTAAGATGTTTATAAAGTTTTATGTGAAACTCGTGACCACTCAGGCATACGAGAGATGGCAACATATGATTATTTTTTGTGTTGCGAAAGCTCAGGTGTTTCGGCTTGCATGTGCTTTCTAACCTTGGTTGACGTTTAGCAGAATATTTAACATTAATTTAGCACGTAGGTGGCAGTCCAATGCCTGGCGTCTTAGATAGGTGACTGACATATGTACATATTTAGTAACACATTCCACCGGCACACGAGGATTAGCATGCCACGGGTGCTGAAATGACTATGTTAATGAGAACTATAATTGCTATAACGAGGCGCTTCTGGACAGTCTATTAACAATACTTTAATGATTTAATTTTAATTTTAAATGTATTTCTATTTTAAAAGGTATAAGTAGCATCATTACTATATCAGGTATTGTAATTTGAAATGCATTAATGTCCGTTCTCTTAGTAATATGTGCCACATTTTACTGTTTCATGACATCATTCATAAGTAAAATGCCATTGAAAAACTTACTTCCCTACATATTTGGTAATTAACTAAGCAGTATTTATTTGCGTTAGCTGAGACGTGAACTAACGAACTATGAATATTAATAAAAAAAAAAAGGTTACCTATTGCTTTCTTCGAATTAGTTTGAACGGAAATTCTAAATTAATAGGTGTGAGCCTCATAATACGTTTTAATAATAATAATAATAATAATAATAATAATAACAATAATAATAATAATAATAATAATAGTGGGTATACAGTGCGCCAATGGATCAGTGTCACTCTTATTTTCCTTCTCCTATCTTTTAGGATTATACATCCCAATCTGTCATTCGCACGCCCATGCCATCCTTCCGGGTACCCATTCTCTGCTGGTTGAACAGAGGCGTTTTACAATGATGACATGTATCAATGAAATTTGAGGCATTTTCTTTACGATTCCAAAACAATATTTAGTTTTACATCCAACAATATCTAAAAAAGAAGTAATCAAGGATTAAGTGTCCTAGCAATTAAACTGCTTATGACAACGCAAGGCAAATTGAATTAAACAGGGACAAATTGCATAATTATATTCTCGTCATGGTTTTTATTTCAATAAAAAACAACTAAAACAAGCAAGGCAACTTTTAGATATGAATGTACTCTGACGTTTAATGTTGGTACCTCCTAGTGTTAAATAACACTCATGTTGAACTATAGCACTTCGTGTACTGGACTTTTGTATTTATTATTCACAACACGTACTGCTCTAGCATGTTTAGTTAAGTACATGCAGACCCAAGTAGCCTACTAATGAAGTCCGTTCAGTCGGAAATGATAGTACATTCATATGGAATATTTCGGTAAAATGTGATGCTGTCTTTGATCGCGAACCGATAGTGTAAATACTTTTGATTAAAGCCTACACAATGCACTCTATACATTGACTATTTGCTTATAATCTCTGACTCACAAAGTATATTTCATCGCATCAATCATACTAAACAATGCAATGATATCTTCACAATACATACGTCAGTTAGCATAAGTTAAGTACAGGAAATATTGCAGACACTACTAAGTCTAGCAGTAGAATAGTTTTGTGATCCAAATGTAATAGTTAAAAATAACCAGGTATATGAATAATGCATTTGTCTTCGGCTATACGGTCATTAGAAGTTATATTACCCTTAGGGCATTGCTCGTTATAAATATACCGGTACTTATTGTATCAGTAATATCAGTACTATAATGGCATACAACAGACATATCATTTCGTCGTACGCACCGATATCAAACTTCAGATACAATTCTTACTTAAAGAATTAAGCAAAAATAAACAAACCTTTTCCAAATATTCATTGAATAAACTATATCAATATTATATTACCTACTACTATATCTATATTATAACAAAATAAATAAATACTATAGTATGCGATATATTATAAATCATTTTTGACAGAATATGCGTTCATGTAAAATTATGCTTTTATATGAGTAATGAAATTACACCGCATGTAGCCAGATTTGGCGTCGACCTTTATTTTTTGTTCGTTTCTGACACATCCATTACAGGGCACACATACTGAATTGACTCCAAAGAAACCGTATCGTCTGGTCTGAAGCTATCAATCTATATGTATCTTGCGGCATGTGTCCAAGTCAAAGGGTAAAAGCAACCTTGAGTGTGTCATGTGAGACAATTGGCCATTAATCATGTATAACACGTAGACGCTCGATCGAAGTGTGAAAAATGGGTCAAAAACGTCGAAAATCTAGGCTTCGAGGGAACTGCCACTGTTATGATTTCTTTTCTACACTATTTTATACAAATATAAGACGTATATATGTTACAGTCAGACTGTGAAACCAGTCATTTCGTGAAATGCCTGAAATTTTCATTGAATTTCGATATATTCAAACAATATTTAGAACGCCTGAAATGAAAGAAAATAAATGCCATTATTTTACATATGGACTGGTATGAGTTTGATGAAATAAAATGAGGATAATATGTAAATGTGTATAGGCATTCATACAATTTCGTGTGAATAATAATATAAATACATTCAATTTTGTGTGAATACATATACAAAATCTTAATTTTCTTTCATCAAACTCTTGCCATTCTATCTGGCAATTAAAGGGAATCATTTTGTCATTTCAGGCTTTTTAAAATTTGATTTAGTGAATCGAAATTCAATAAAAAATTCAGCCATTTAACGAAATGACTGGTTTCACAATCTGACTTGAACATATATATGACAGTCAATGTCTAAAATCTGGCAATATATAAAATGTTTAAAATTTCAGTGAATTTCAATCCATTCAGGCAATTTTTAAAATGACTGAAAAGACAAAATGACTCCCGTTATTTGACAGATTGATTGGCGTGAGTTTGATGAAAAAATTAGATAATACGCACATTTTCTTTCCTCAAACTCATGCTAGTTAATCTGTCAAATTAAAGGGACCCAAGTTGTCATTTCAGGCTTTTAAAAAAATTGCCTGAATGAATAGACATTCACTGAAAAAGTCAGACATTTTACACATTGCCTGATTTCAGACACTGACTCTAACATATAGGCCTACATAATATGGAACAAGACAAGTTTATTAAAGTGCCACTTGCGAGTGTAAAATAAATTTCATGTTTGACCAAGGTAAACTGGCTTATGAAAGACCGTGAGAAATTGTATGCAAATAGTAGATCATGAATTATGTAATATTACAGGTAAATTGAATTTTCATAATCCGAGCAATTTGCCTTTTATTATTACATTTATTACTATAGTTATGCTTTGTATGCAAGTTGTATTATGTTATCACTCATATTTCCCTTCAAAATATTAACATTTTTGATTACTAGTATATGCTTGCGAAGTAATACACCCGTTGAAATATGTTCACACGCTCTTGACAACATATTGATCCACTTAATAAGCATACACGTGCTATTTTTGACAAAGGCGAGACTATACGTAAACATAACATGTTCTATCCGTTGATGACGTTCTGTTGACGATCGTCCATCGTATCTTTTGGCTGTACATTATAGAACCTGTTCAAATAACAACACACATTGTCATACTTTGCCACAATTTTCTATTTATTTCAAGTATTGATGGACATTATTGTGAGTCATTTCAACTATCTTGTAGTGATTAATTCTTTAGATAAACAATCAAACAGAAAAAGAAACAAACATGTTCACTCTAAATGAAAAAGGGAACGAAATGGAATTCTAAGAAATATTAGTAACTTATATATTATCATAACTGTAATATATTGTTTCAAAGGTATGAATGAGAACGGGAGGTCATCAATCCACGGTAGATAGCCGCCAGGCAAATATTTATCAGATTATTAACAGCTGAAAAGTGAACAATAAGTCATATGCACTATGCACTAGAGTCAATGATGGTAAGATAAGTATGCGAATGCGTGTAATATCGCACGAAGGACTTACGCAATATAACCAGTGAGGTGTAAATTAAATTTTAACATAATAGAGTTCAAACACGCTCTTGATACACTGAAAAATCAATGGCAGATAATTAAATTCAACTGTAAGACAATTCTATTCCCAGTGTAGTTAACCTGTACACATATTATTATTATTATTATTAATTAATTTAAGCAATGTTTTCGAATTATTCATACATGTAAATACACAAAACAGTCCCTTGAATACGAAACCTTTTGAGAACTTCATGCTCAAGCTCAAATTATATATGGAAATTTGTGAACAGAACTTTAAGTTGAGAATAAAATCGTATTAAAAGAAAGTTTCGTAATCTGGGAGCCAGGTCACGAATGATAAAGATATAGACATACTTTCAACGTTTCATATGAAAATGGGGATTAATTAATTATGGGTGTGCCATTTCCCAATAAAAATACCAAAATAACACATCTTTTAAAGAAAAGTTGAGATGAATCACATAAAAAACAACACATATTTATCCGCGCTACGCTATTGACCGCAGTCAGTGTAGAAACACGTAATTGTACGATCTATGACAATCTACCTGTAAACATTATGCAAAGGGAAACTGAAAAATGACATTTCTTTAACATTAACATTTTAATTTACCAGTTTCTCTCTCTCAGAATCCTACATAACCTTCGGCGTAGTTCTTCTGAATGGGGTGACGCATTAGTATACATATTTTAGTGTATGTTTGTATACATATGGACCACTTTAATGTATGTGCCCTACTGCCCTAGGACGATACGTACCCATAGCATTGACTGTTGCTCATCATTCTGTAGAGTGACAGTTTTGACATTGTCATGGCAACAAGTTCCACGAACCTAGTTACAGAGCGGTGCACGTTGACAACGCCATCACGCAACTTTTGCGACACATGCATTTATAAATAACACGAACGGTACAATGTATTCGGACCTACATGTGGATACCACTTATCATACAAAAAAAAGGATAATAATTTACACGATATTAGTATGATTAAAGCGACTTGTATTATAAGCAAATGTGAAATGTACAATGATGGATGTGAAATGTACATGTTTGGGCGTATCAGCAGCTTCCACGGATGCTGATCAGTTGCCTGAATGGACTAGTAGTAGAAACTGGAATAGCTAATGCTCAAATCTTTTCCTCAAGAGTACATGTCAACTGTTCATCTATATATTGGCCATGAGGGATGAAGAAGCAAATTAAAGCTATTGTCTGTTTTTCAAACGAGAACCGTTTTTTGGCCTTCAGAAATTTCCGGAGCATACTGAAATGAGATCATATTTGTATGTCACGTGATCCCACCGACTCTACATCTGTGCTTCCCATTTTCTGTCGATCTAACCATGTCAGAATCATTCTGACGATGGTTCCAGAAAGAAGTCTATACTTATTATGCCTAAATGTCACGTGATTCATGACGTCATCGTACCGTCATCAAGGATGTCATGCGTGACCTGTTGGTGTCCAACCGTGGTGGTTAGCTCCTCCCTTTTCTGAATCTTTTTGGCTTTAATTCTTCGGTTCTGGAACCAGATTTTAATTTGGCGTTCTGATAGGTTGATAAGTTGAGAGAGTTCCCATCGGCGAGACTTTGAAATATAAGTAGACCCGGTGTATTCTCTCTCGAGCTCGGCGATCTGGAACTTTGAGTAGGGACGTCTTCGCTTTCGCAGCGTTACCGTCGTAGGCGCGATCGACGTTGACGGTAAATGGATTGACTGCTGCATTTCTGAAACAAAAGTCCAACTTGGAATAAGATACGGAGTCCACATAACATTGACATAGTGAAACAAAATAAATTTCTAATTAACATATTATCCTCTAGCGCTAATGAATTATTTGAAGATGTACTCGACGGGAAAGAAGTTGGAAGCAGCACACTTCAACAGAGTATTTCTTATTTCAAGAACAATGGAAGCAAACAGAAAATTATTGATTACAACGTCTTTTACAAGGACTTATTTACAGGTGTGACATAATGAGTGGTGTGAGACGATGAGTGACGCGTGAGATAATGAGCGAGGTGTGAGATAAACAGTAAGGTGTGAGGTGTGAGATGTGAGTGAGGTACTAGTTTATTATATGGGGAGAAGTTCATCTCAAGTGTAGACCCTCTTAAGAGGAATTTCATCCCACATTTCTTATTTGCAATGTATTACAATGTAGACCAAAGCATCACAAGTCACGTTGACCCGACGAGCAAAAATCTGCTGACATAATGGATGTCAAGAGAGACTGGATTGATATAGTAACGATACCAGGAGATATTAAAGTCATACAAAGACATAGAGAGACCCAAATATATGCCGTTTCGTCACTTAGTCCCGCCATCTCGCTGCAATAAACTGTGACAACAATAGAAGACGGCTTACACATTAGGCCGGTAAGGGTCTGAACGCCACCCATGGGGTATCTATTAAATGCGACATCAAAGTGAAACAAAACGCCGTTACAATGTAACGATATGCATTTCAGTACCCTGAAAGATTCCCACCTAAACAGTTTGATCTCAACAGAGACCGTAATCAGGTTATATATACAGTGGTTCTTGATCTCGCTAGGTTTATCCTTGTTAATTATTTCACTTGCAATAATAAGTACGGATAAATATTACAAGTAGAAGAAAGTGCTTACCATTGATATTGTATTGTATCATTTTTAGATTGATGAATTAACTTGCAAACTAAATGCATGAGAATGTGTTAAACACAGCGACTAGGTGTTTCAAGTCCAGGTTCCATCAAACACAATATTATAATGTGTTGCAGTATTTTCAAAATAATAACGTTCCACGACATACGGTAATTTACTAATTTTTAACATCTTTTCCTTATATTTATATTTTTCTTGGATCTACTTGGACTTTAAATCATTATATAAATATTTATCTCGCTCCAAACAAACCTTATTGCATTGTACATATTTTGTTCATATACATATTAAACCTGTCTGCATTGAAGTGTATTGATCATTATATTATTAGACACATTTTCATTAACGAAACAAAAACAGGGTTTTGTTTAAATTTATATCTAGATCAAACCGCTACAAGACTTGAATTTTTTTTTTCCACGTCAATCATGTGTTCCAATAAAACATAAATTATGCATATTATATTAAATAACAAACAGAATATTGACGCGAAAACAAATATAATAATCTGAACGCATCTGTCCATGTACTACGTGATAACTAGTTGAGCAAATCCAGGTGAGTGGTGGGTATGGGTGCGCGTGTGGGTGTGGGCGTGCTTGTGGGTGTGGATGTGGGCGTGCTTGTGGGTGTGGATGTGGGCGTGCATGTGGGTGTGGATGTGGGCGTGCATGTGGGTGTTGGCTTGCGTGTGGATGTGGGTGTGGATGTGGGTGTGGATGTGAGTGTGCGTGTGGATGTGGGAGTGGGTGTGGGTGGAGGTGGAGGTGTTAACCACCCTTCATTGAGTAAAACGAAACTTGGAAGCATGCATAGGGTATAATTATTATTATATACCCACACACCCGCATTTAATAAAACCTAGATTAACTCCTGGTTGAATGATACCATATACAATGTCATTTTCATTTTACTAGTATTTACTTTCCTAAATGTTATTAATTTGGGCACCGATGACTTTCTGCTTGTTCATTACTAAACCACTACAGTGAGATCATACTCTTCATTCTTTCTCCATCTAGACCCGCATGTAAAAACCCGCGCGCAATAAACTTTCCTCATGGCGATTTGCGGATCGAGAGGTATGAAATATTTATTCACAAACCCTAAGCAAACTCTTCGTCACTTTTTATAACCCCTCTCTTTCCATAAACGGATGGGCATCAAAGCCAATTTTGTGACTTGTCGCTGTCATAAACGCAGTGAAAACCAACGTTGGTCCATGCATATATGACAATAAAACACTTAAATTTCCAAAAATTCAGAGTGAAGACCCATCGACAGTTTCGCTTGCCCTTTCGTTCTTGCGCCGAAGCACGCCGATATCAATGGGAGGTCAGCAATGATTTCTAAAGTACGATAAATGATATGAATGCAATAAAGACTGATCTGCCTAGACATGAAAGAAGAAACGAATATATGTGCCTCTGTTGTGGCTTTTCAACAAATACAAAACTTTTAATATTCTTCTCACTCTCGGAAGGATTTATTATGCATTGTCTCTCATGCTCCAGCTTTCTTGTTAAGTCGCCAAACTGCGATTTAAGGAAGAACGTTATGACATTTTAGTTAACGATGTTTTATTAATCGGAAGAATTCTGACAACTTCTGTTATGCTCATTGAACTTATTGCATGCTCGGTGACGAAACAGATATAAAATAACGCCGAATGATAGTTATAGTATTACATAATTATCTCAAGGCATATTTGTATCGAATATCTATTGTTGTTGTTAGAGATGAATACTAGTATTTTCTATGTAAACGTGTCGTACTTGGTATAGCATATATATGCATCAATTACACTTTGTTTCACCTTTTTGTGTTACTTGTCGAAAGATCAACAATTCAACACTATACATTTTACATGCAACAATGTAATGTAATGTAATAAACTTATATTTTCGTGAACACGAACTAATTAGTGCTCTAACGCATAATTATGCTTATCCAGGGTACTTGTCAGAACGTAGGTCGAGATACTCTACCTCCAACGTATATTTATACAGCTAATGACGATCAGAGCTCCTCGGCCTAGTTAGAACGTAGACATGTACAATACGGCAACCGATGAAACCAATGTTTTACAAATCTGTTTAATTTCTATGTAATCATAATTATGACCATTTTAATAAACTACATGTATTTGTGTATGCATGTCTATCTGTATTTCTTTATTTCTGTCCGCTTGTCTGTCTGTCCATATATAAACATGCTCACGGAGACACATATGTATATACTAATACATGCGCCAAAGTTTTAGACATCCGCCAAAGTTTTAGTATCGTAGGGCCATCAACAGCACACGACTATCCGACTGTAGTCCGGGTTTCCGTCTAGGGTGGTCGGACATTAAAACCTTATCTTTTCCGCGCTCTCCTTGGCGCTCGACGTAAACTGCATCCCACCCGAGAGGAGTTGTAACAGATAGTAACACAAGACGAACATTTTCAACATAATCGCATCTCTGCTCTGATAAACTCACCAAGATCCTTGAAACATAGCTTCTGCTATCTCACCTAGTGTTAAAACTGGCCTCAACACCTTTCATATTACGGGTACTTAAAACTTTACCCAGAAGATCCAGTTACAATTTTTTTGTGTGTTTGAAGAAGGAAGTAATAGATGATAGAGAAAAGTGGCTATGTGATCGGCGTAAAGTTTATGATCAGAAAATATATATGGTATTCAAACCATCGAAATTGCGCAGTTCTTGGCTATCTAATAATAATAGTTATATGCGCTTGTATAGATGGCTTATATTTTCAATTTCCTGAGAAAAGAAACCCTCTGCTAAGTAACTATGTGTGATTACCTACTACAATAGTAAATACTATTCTAGTAGGTAACCACACATAGTTACTTATGCAGTACCCGTGACCATAATTAAAAGTTAATGCCTTACGATCCTTGTTTAACATGCATTTCTGCATACACAATATATAGGTACTTATTGTTTTATCAATTATTCATTTATTTTCAAAGGATAAATTTAATACATTTTTAATATAGACTAACACAAATATTATTGTGAATCTGACTTCTTAATGCAAGATAATCCTCAGTAAATATTGAAAAAGATGTACCGTTAATCATTGGAAAATTTGACACCTATTTAGTAAAGCACTGGGGTAAAATACGTTTTTCTTCTTCTGATATTTGACCTACTCGAAATGTTGACATTTATTTTCATTTTCGCTATGGATATGAAATATGCTGCCTTAGTTGATCTACTTTACATGCATTGAGGTCATCAAGATATAATACAAGTTCAAAAAATGTCGATCTATTCTTGGGTCTGCCACACTTTAATAAGGAAGTGGCGACATGCACATATTTGTAACGCAATGACAAAGACAATCTGCCATAGCACACAACAAAGCAAAAACGGAAAAAAGTAAAATAAAGAAAAGTAATAAAAGTCGAAAAGGAGCACTCCATTAAAATGTAAAATTAGAGATTAAAAATGACACTTGAAACCTGTGATCTTATTGGCTATACATGTATTGGAATTGCTGCTTATGGAATCTATACACTTTACATATCCTAAAATCTACTTGGATGTCTGTAAAAACAAAATTTAGATTGGATGTTGTTTGTTACAAGATACATTTATAATCATTTCGCGTATCTCTCTTGTTATAATTATTATTTGTATTTCACTTAAATGACATTATACACTTAACATAGACGTTGTCCAAGAAAGAGAGAGAGAGAGAGAGAGAGAGAGAGAGAGAGAGAGAGAGAGAGAGAGAGAGAGAGAGAGAGAGAGAGA
>JAUTBQ010149667.1:0-14229 GCA_032361185.1 Lepetodrilus ovalis | reverse complement strand
TATAACTTAATTATATATCCACAGATGAAAGTTTAAAATATTGTTACTTAAAATATAGTTCACTTTCGAAGAGATGTTGGTGCTAAATATAAGCGAAATCGCGTATTTGGCATTCTCAATTACAAAAATCTTGTGATAGTATCGTGATAGTAATTCTAACTATCGCAATACTGTCGTGATAGTGAAATTACCTGTGATAGTCACCCCTATAATTAACCTATTTTCATATCGCAGTTCTTTCACAATTGTATAGTCTCATAACAATGTGTTAAATCCATAATAAATCCATAATAGCAATGTATGTGGAATAACTAACTTTGAGAGCGAGCTTTTGCTTAGTGGAACATCAGGAATCTTTCACCCATATACAACCTATATATACACTAACAAATATAAGATACAAAATGTGTGCGATGACTTACACTATGCAACCAACTTTGGTGGGTTGTTTCTATGAATCTATGCAATTGTATAATTAACATTTAAATGAAGATTATATGTTACTCTTGTGCCATGTCTGTTTTGCCATCTATCATGCATCTGTTTATGCCTCATGTTTGTATAATCTGATAATAGCCTGATATATTTGCTTTTATGTTAACTAGTCATTGTTTTTATTATTATTCTATGTTTATCCTTTGGAGATGCGAATATCAATCGTTTAGAAATATGCTCGAGGTTTCATCTGTGATATTTGTCCTATTCCAGGATAACCCTCCATCATTCAGAGACATATTGACATTCCAAAATTTTAATAACATATCTAGCAAAATGTATCAATAATCAAGATATGCTATATAGAGAAGCTTTTGTAGAGCAACATTTAGTTCGTGATCAGGTCCCAAGATTACGATACCTTACAGTATGATTTCATTCTCAAGCTAAAGTTGTATACATGTACGAGGATATGAAATCATGGAATGGAAGCGTATCAATACTCAGTACAAGATTAACGCCTGCTGTATTATGTTCTCACTAGCAGGATAATAATAGTAATCTGATTTTATTATGATTTTTCAGTCCTGTGACTTAATTGGGACCTTCCAACTGAAATTAAATTCAGCAGGATTGAATTTCTAGTGATATTGATGTTGAATTAAGGTTTATACATTTTATTATGCCTTTTACTTTATCCAGATATTTTGTAGCATGTTAATATTTTAGTGCATTTTGTTTTTCTCATTTTGCTTTTAATAAAAGAGCTAGTTTTCATAATTTAATCACATTTACTTGTTGTGATAGCAAATTATGGAGTTTAAAGTCATTGAAGGAAGTTTTCACCCATTTAGCAAAAGGCATGAAGTGAAATTGTTACCGGTAGTTTAAATAAACTTTTACTTGGCATTACCTGCCAAACTATTGCCTACATGGAATCTGAAGTGTTCATTACTGTATTTTATTATGCTTATTTTTTCCACTTCACTGATGGAATAAAGATCTAGTTTTTCTAATTTATTCCCATTATTTGTTTATCTACTGGTGTGCTCTCATAGTTATTGATACACCAGTGTTCATGCACCTGCACCATACTATAGCAGTAAATTATGTAAACCTCAAGTTACACTCCGACTTATGAACCTCCTATGATGTCATCATATTGTTTTCCACTGTGCCTTCTATCGTCAATACCTTATAATGCTCTACAACTACAAGCTTAGTCCATGTGACATTTATCACCAAGAAGCACTTGCAAAACAATGTAAAACATTTTCCGTAAGCATGGCAGCCGTGAGGTATCGTTGCTGCAGTTTTGACTGGTTGAAGCCAAGATTCAGACATGCGTTTCTTGAATTTAAGGATACAAGAAATACATAATAAAGGAGACTTTCTAAATATAACTAGAAAATCCCTAGAGTATTCCAAGTTAATTCCAAGGTATATTACCGGTACTACATAATATCGGGAAAATTAAGTGAAACGTGCATTACTCAATCTGGCAAACAATAGGATTAAAAGTACTTGAATTCGGTCTTGGTGATTGTAGCAAGACATGGGTGTCGGCTAGTGGAAGGGCACCAAGATATATCGTTCACATACAGTGTCCCCTCGATATAACACGGTTCGATACACAGCAGACTCTGATACAAGGTGGGGTCGGACGTGGATCCCATTTTTATTATTTACCTGTACTATTGTATAAGGCGGGTACTATAAAGTGGGGGATATGTCATGGACCCCAAACGTCAGCGCTATATCAAGTGGACACTGTACTTTACTTTACTCTCTTCTACCAATACCAGTCCTACAGTTGGTATTCCTAAACGCCACATCAAGTCCTGCATGATAATAATTGTGCATATTCATGTCATGCCAAATCCATGCTCCAAAGGTTGCACATGGTGTTCCATTATCTTCATTTGTCTCAATTCCCTGGGGAATATGCAACGCAAGCTGCCATGCTTGCCATTTCGGGTGCTATAAGGTCGACATAACAATTTCATCTCGTTATACCAGGTTCATATTCACAGCTGGGTGGTGAGAGCTACACAATGGCATCAACTAGGCTAGAACCCGGGACCTCTCCTTCATGAGGCAGATGAAACTTGCCACCTATTTCTTTAACAAAAAACATCAATACTATTTTATACATTAGACATTTTTATTCTTATTCTTCCTATTTACAGTACAAATAGCTTTCACTAAAACAATGACAACAATGGTATATCAAATAAGTCCTCTCCGTTTCTTGTAGTCCTCCAGATTGAGTGATCGTCTGGGGGCACCCTCTCGGACCATGCTGGAGGGTCGGTTGGACACGACCACAGAGGGCACTGTAGACAGAGGGAATTTCATCAAAAAGGCACAAATAACAATCAATTTGGAATAAATTTGAGCTAGAAATATCAAGTGCATTCACTTGAAATATTGTGTTCATTCACTTGAAATATTGTGATACAAATCAATTTTGTGCCTACAACTTATTTTTCTGTATCGTCTGTTACTAGGATGTTATCCCATATAAAAAGTATAGTGTGGCCTGCCTTGAAACAGAATGACTTACTCCTCACTTTTGAGACTTATTGTAAAGTCAAATTATTTTTTTAAAATTCAGTTTGATTTGGGGTGTATACACTTGTCAACCACAAGATAAAAGATTTGAAGGCAGAAACATGACACCAAGAGTTATCTAGCAACTGAAATACACATTCCACTTACTGCTAGCAGGGACATCCAACTCAATTTTGATATCGAAATCATGGACAGCAAACAGATCATCTGAAGATTTCTTGTCGGTGATAGCATCTTTGGCCTGGATCTGTGAATGTAATGACTCGATGCATAAAGATTTTCAATAATTTAAACATAATCATATTTATTTCAATAAATAACATGATATAAATAGTAATTTCTTTCAATTCAATTGCAACAAAGTGAAAACAAATCACAATTAAAACCAGACCCCAAGATTTAAAACAAAATATTTTTGAGTCCCGATTTCATGCTCAATCTCCAAATAAAATACTCAAAAAGTTTCAGAATCTCGGAGCCAAGACTGGTTTTAAAAGCAGTAGAGAAATCTCTTAAGCAAACCTCTAGGCAAACTAAACTGCATTTAATATTGGCATTGCCTTTGAACATCAGAGAATTCACACAAGCATGGTAATTTTCCATGAAATCTTGGAAATCTGCTGATTTATTTGTCCATGGGGTTGATTTAATTGCACTGGATGTGGCTTGGAGCTTTGCAGACCAAACTCCCCTCTGGATTGTTTTCGGCTGAAATGCCTATTGTCTATAACCACACCTGTCCACAGATCCAATTGAAAATCGAGAAAAGCTAACAATTTCTTAAAATATTCTCACCCGCTGTGGAGGTGGTTGTCCTGGTAACCGGAATTCACCGTCAGTCCCCGTCTGTTCTGCTTCCTATCAGGATGTAACAAAGAACATTAGAAAACATATGAGCCACGCCAGGTACAAGAGTGCTATGATGTCTTTGTGAAATGGCTACTAGTAGCTACCAGCCTTGATATATAGGTACAGTAGCTACAAGCCTTGATATACACATACAGTAGCTACCAGTCTTGATATACATGTACAGTAGCTACCAGTGAATATGGAGTTTAACGTCGCTGCGGGACAGTAGCTACCAGTCTCAATATACATGTACAGTAGCTACCAGTCTTGATATACATGTACAGTAGATATCAGACTTGATATACATGTACAGTAGCTACCAGTCTCAATATACATGTACAGTAGCTACCAGTCTCGATATACATTTACAGTAGATATCAGACTTGATATACATGTACAGTAGCTACCAGTCTCATGATACCCTATTTTACATAAACTTGAAAGCCCAACAGTAACAACAATACTTTTGACACTGAACATAGAAATAACAAACATTATTCCATAATACAACTTGCCTTCTTCTTCCTCTCCTCGGTTAACATTAAGGCTAGCTTGGCGTCCTGTAGCGGGTCTCGAACCTATCAAACATACAAGCATATAATCTTCAAATACATGTTAGGACACTTCGAGTATGACCTCTACTGATAGTCAGACAAGAGGATAATGTTAATGGAGTAGGCAGTAAGGCAATGTAGAACTACTTGCGCTCAGACAGTCTACACGTGCCTGTCATAAAGCGGATGAAGTCTTAAGCAATGACGGTGTGCATAGACATAAGAACAAGACCAGCAGGAAAGTAATTTAAACCTCAATTCATTTTCTGACAACATTCCAAGCTCCACCATTACAGGGGGGAAAATGTAAAATTCTTAGTACTTACGAACTTCTTAGGACTTACAAAGTTTCGAGAATACAGGTCAAGGTGGTTAACGCGACAGCCTCACACGTACCTTCGTTACCAGCATGGGCCGTGACTTCCGCCGTGTGAACGGATCTGCAGCGGCGTTCTTGCTGGCTTCCACCTCGGCCTTGCAGGCCTTCTCAGACTCCTCGATATTCTTGGTCCGGTTCCTCTGGTTGATGTAGCTGAAAGGGAAGCCGCCAGCATGAGAGCAGTGGACACACCCAACACAAGACACACAACACAGCTACACACCTGACACACAGCTACACATCAGACACAGCTACACACCTGACACACAGCTATACACCAGACACAAAGCTACACACATCAGACACATAGCTACACACCTGACACAGCTACAGACCTGACACAGCTACACACCTGACACACAGCTACACACCAGATACAAAGCTACACACATCAGACACACAGTTACACTTGACACACAGCTACACAACTGGCACACAGCTACACACCAGACACACAGCTACACACCTGACACACAGCTACATATCAGACACAGTTACACACTAGACACAGCTACAAACCTGACACACAGATACATATCAGACACACAGCTGCAAACCTGACAGACAGCTACACATCAGACACACCAGACACAGCTACACATCAGACACACAGTTACACACCTGAAACACAGCTATACAACTGACACAGCTACACACCTTACAAACAGTTACACACCTGACACACAGCTACACACACACCTGTCACAGCTACACACCAGACACACACCAGACACAGCTACACATCAGACACACAGTTACACACCTGACACACAGCTACACACAGTTACACACCTGACACACAGTTACACACCTGACACACAGCTATACAACTGACACAGCTACACACCTTACACACAGCTACACACTTAACACACAGCTACACCAGACACACAGCTACACACCTGATGGAGTTGATGTTGCTACTCCTCCGTCTGTCCAGTTCTATGGCGCGCTCCTCCAACTCCTCCAACTCCTGTGTAACCTTTTGAAGTCCATCCTGATCATTCTCCATCTCAGCCGTCTCCTAGCAACACAAACAACTTCATGTCACGTATCTTCAAAATTTAACTGGGAAAAGCTTTTAGGATTTGTTGATACTCTGTATTAAAAAAACATGCTGAAAAATGAGAATGTGAATGGCAACATTCTAGTATTGAAAAACTGCTTCTTGTAATAAGAATTAATTTTAATTTTATTAATGTCATTATTAAATCTTTTTATTATTAATTAAGCACAATATGATCATATCAACCACATGATACAGAATTATTTATAATTAAATGTTTTGAATTTATTTTATTTTTACAAAAATGGAGTTTGAAGCTGCTTTCAGTTTAGGGCAGGAGGAAGCCCACAACATCTGTAGCACTGAATGTTGCAGGAAACCTGTCAGCACTGGCTGGTACTGACAGACCAAGAACAATAACTGCATTGCCACTCTACAGACTGCACATGCTGTCAATATCATGTCAAAAATTATTTTCCATTACATTCCATCAGTTGAAAGAAAGAACAAAAATAGTTATTCCTTGTTAAGGTGCATTCCGACCCAACGTGGGAACCACCGTTTGGCCACACAGATCACTCTTTATGTAAACACATGGAGTGGTCACACCTAAAACCTTCTGGAAATCGCTCTACTGCACAGTTTAGGTTTAACAGTTCATGCATTTTAATTAGGAGTGATCTGTGCGGCGAAAATGCACTGGATGGGAACCGCGCGGTTCCCGCATTATGTCTGAACACACCTTCAATTGTCCATAAAATAAACATAACAAACCCTCTGTTTAATTAAGAATGTTTTCCGGACAGCATAGTTATGTGGATTTTTTCTGAACTTCTGCTTCTCTGCAACAATCTGAAGATAAGAAAATGACGATATTACACCATGAACAGTCAGCAAAGCTTTACTAAAAGTAATAGTATTAATATTCCATAATTCAGCTGTATTCAGTTTGTTCATTAATATACTAATGTTATTACCAGTTCCTTAAATGCATTACATCACATATATTTGTTGATAATGTGACATTTGACCGGCTTGCCTATATTAAAGTGCATAAAAGAAATGTGCACATGAACAATATCACTTAAACAACAAAATCACCACAACAGGCAGGAATTCTCGTGTTTG
This sequence comes from Lepetodrilus ovalis, assembly GCA_032361185.1. Lineage (NCBI taxonomy): Eukaryota > Metazoa > Mollusca > Gastropoda > Lepetellida > Lepetodrilidae > Lepetodrilus > Lepetodrilus ovalis. Next base: position 7,304 of record JAUTBQ010149667.1, on the reverse strand, counting down.
AAGTTGAACATATGAAAGCTAAAGGTCTGTAATGCTACGTACCTCCTCGATGTCGTTTTCGCGCAGATTGTAGTTGATGGCCTGATGGATGTCCTTGGCCTTCTTGTTGATTTCCTCCACAGTGGGCAGCTCCAGGCCGCCCAGCATCACCGCCTCCTTCCACTTGAAGAACTCTGTTTCCGTGAACTCCTGATTGGACACGAACTCCAGACGGTAGACACGCTCTGCGTTGCCGTGTCTGTGAAAACAATGTAGCCGTGTGATGCAAGACACTCCTACTGATCTCAGCATGAGGTTACCCCGTTGGCTAAGTGGGTAGAGCATTAACAAAACCAAGGATTGACACGGTCCTGTGACAAATAGTGCTCTAGTAAAGTTACTGATTTGTTTCTTTGTTGGAAATGGGGCTTAGAGCCAATTTCAAGATTATTGCGCTCACAGGACATTATTTTAAGGCAGGAGGAAACCCGCAACACTTGTATCAGTGAGTGTTACAGTAAACCTGCAAGCACCTGTTTCAATTGACGAACCAAGGATGATAACTACACTGTGACAGTGAGTGATTATGGAGTTTAACGTGACGGTACAGAGGGCACATCCTATCGGAAAAAGTTAATTTAACGAATAATGGTGCCACTAGGTTCCAGTAGGTTCAAACGCTGGCCACGCTTCTATTTGCATGGGGGCCATTCTTTTATTTGGGTGGGGCCACACCTCTATTTGGTTGGTGCCACACTTCTATTTGGGAGGGGCACCTGTTCTACTCACCGCAATTTGAGACCTTTATTTGTTCGTGTAGTTCCGAGTTGATATATTTTGGCTGTTTCCACAACATCAAATATTTCTGCAACCTGAAATGAGAAATATGAACTGAACAAGACAACTTTAATCATGATACAATCTCATTCAACATGTACACACGATATTATTCTAAAATGGAAAAAATATCTAAAATAACCACAATATTTGTATCCATTTATTATAACTACCATCATACAGATAACTCAATACAACAAGGACTTAATGTACATTCAAGGCAAAGTATAATAAGAAAATATTAACTAATGAAAATTCAACTCTCAATTACCCTATAGACAGCTCTTCCTTCGTGATTTCCAATACCTATTCTAACAAAGCAACCAAGAACTGTTTTCTTGAAGAATGGCATATGACACCACCTGTCAACAAACAAAAAAGAGTAAAATATCTCACCATAGGAGTGGAGCGTTCACAATATCACAATTTAAATTCTCACCTTTCAAGTTTGTCTCATGATTATTTTACACCTTTCAAGTTTGTCTCGTGATTATTTTACGTGGTTATTTTACACCTTTCAAGTTTGTCTCGTGATTATTTTACACCTTTCAAGTTTGTCTCGTGATCATACACCTTTCAAGTTTATCTCGTGATTATTTTACAACTTTCAAGTTTGTGACTATTTTTTACATTTCAAGTTTGTCTCTGGGTAATTTCTCACCTTTCAAGTTTGTGTCGTGATAATTTGACCTTGTCCAGATCTTCTTTCACCGAGATATAATGTGATGGTTTTGGTCGAGAAAATGAGCTGAAAATGTAAACGAAAAATATCTAGTTAGGTATGGGTTTTGCATAGTTTTCCACATTCAGCGACTTCTACATATGACACTGTTAACTCTCTCCCTTATGTTATTAATCACAAGTACTATTTACTACAACATATTGGCATCTCCTGTTGCCCCTCAAAATTCAAACATGTTTTTACTGCATATTTCTCTTGCTTTGTAAAGCACTTTCAACATAATGAAACTTTTTAAGTACATGACGCTCCACTCAAAGGTTTTGTTTACAAATCCCCATATAAAACTTGAGCTCGAGCTTGTACTCAAAAAGTTTCGTAGTGTTGAAGCCAGGTAATGTAGGGGGAGATAGTGCTATTTAAATGTGTTATTTATTATGGCATTAAGGTGTTACAATGTACTGACTCTTCATCTTCTGAATCAGAGGCTCCGGACGACCGCGAGGAACTCGACTCAGAGTCAGAGTCTATTCGGCGATCCTGATGCTCGCTGTCATCCATCCTCTTGTCATCGTCCTCGTCATCATCCTCGTCGTCGCTATAGATGTCGCTCGCCTTCAGCTTCTTCTGCTGCTGCTGCTTTATCTCCTCTGTGAATACAGAACATGGACGATATGGTGTCAACACTCCAGACTCACAACTTGATTTACTTGCCCACATGGCTAGTCGGAGCAAGTTGTAAACACACACAAGCAAGCACGCACGCACACACACACACACACACACACACGTACCTTTATTTCTCTTTTCTTCTCGCCTCGCTTTCAGATCCTGTAGGGCAGACATTTTTTTATTGTCTTTGCGTCCTTCCTCCATATTCTTCCGCCTCTCCTTGCTGCGTTCACTGACTGAGCGGATTGGGATGCTGGTGTCGGAGGTAGTCCTTCTCTTGTGTTTCTGTTCTTTTTTGGCTTTTCGTAACTTCTGTTCAATTTCGAACCTATCACAAAAATAACAACGAAAAACATGACAATTGAAATTTTTTAAATTTTTTAATATAGCTGATTTAAAGATAATGTTAGTTCAGTGATTGGAGTTCGCGGTTTCAGTATCATTGTGCTCTTATGACAGTTTGTGTCGGTTAATAGGAGGGGACATGCAACACCTGTAGCACTTATGGTGCTGCAACATATCATTTCAAAGTGACGACAAGGGCTACAGCTGTACTATGAGTAGAGATAGCTAGGCTCGACAGTAAGGACTGTCTGCCTGCCTGGGACAGGTGTTATCCACAGGCGGACAAGTGAAATAGCCCAGATTAACAAGCCTTTTACCAGGATCGAACTTAACTGTAAAACTTACTGGTCCTAATAGTGATATAAATAACAAGACATGAATTTCTACTAGTCCTTAGGATACCTTTAGCATTAGGAGAAATGGCCCAGGCTAGCTGACTAGTGTTAATTTCGATCACTGAATTATTTACTGACACAGGGACCGGAGTCTCAAAACGTTAACGTAGAGCCCTGGACAGTACGTCCTATGAACAACAGCATCATAAAAATTATCCAAATTGGGCTCACCGCGTCTTTAACACAGCCCTCCTCTCCATTCTGTTGAACAGTTCTTGTTCTCGTTCTTTTTCCGTCATTTGTTCTAGTTTCTTGTTGTCTTCTTCGTCGCCTATCAGGTTTTCATCGTATCCGTCGAAGAATTTTTCTTCTTCCGATTCCGACTGCGATCCTGATCCGGACCCGCTTCCAGAGTCGGAAACCTCACCTGAAACAGTACCCTTTTAAAAACAGGTCTCGAGAGTCGGAAACCTCACCTGAAACAGTACCCTTTTAAAAACAGGTCTCGAAGATACATACTCAAAACGAGGGTTTACAACCTGTCCAATGTACAAGCTAAGCGCATGCCTAGTGTACCACAATACACAGTATGATGCATACTTCCGGCAGTGTATGGAGAATTTGTATAAAAGTTATATCACATAATATTCAGCTACTACTCGTTAATACTAAACGACTAGTCAACTAGGAAAATCCTTTACCTTCTTCTGGCTCTGAAGCGCTTTTCCCACTTTCATCTTCACTACCGGATGATGTGATTGTTGACGACCGCTTGGCTTTCTTCTTTGGCGTCATCTTCGCCTTCTTCTTTCTGGAACTCGTTCCATTCACTGTCCACTGCAAAGCAAAAACATCACACATTTTAAAGATATGACCATCCTCAGAAAACACCTTGCAGAACCATGTACACCAACAAACAACTATTGTGATTTCAGTGGAAAACAAGCCTGGTGTCTAGGGGCTGCAGATAAATTGAGTCCTGGACAACGAAATCAGTGGATTTCTGTGAATCCGTGGAAAATTGCCATGTCTGATTTTGGTGAGATCAACTACAATTATAAATTGATTCATTATTGCATTGATATTGTGGCACAACATTCAAATCTGAGCGGCAGCATTACTCATATCTATCAATCCCAGAACCACATTTCAAAGGCACGATCATACACAGAAAACACTTTGAGAAATCTCATACATTTACTCAGAGTTACTCATTAACTCTTTCAATACAGATCCAGCGATCGAAATTAACACTAATCAGCTAGCCCAGACCATTTCTCCCAATGCTAAAGGTATCATAAGGAACAGTAGAAATCCATGTCTTTTGTAATTTGTATCACTATTCAGACTAGTAAGTTTTAAAGTTACTTTAAATCCCTGCAGATCATGACATATCATTCTTACACTAGCACACTTTCCATACAAACTATGAACAGACACAGTTACAGGGGTGAATATCCTAAGGACTAGTTAAAATTTAGGATTTATTATATGTTATCATTATCAGGACTAGTGCCCCAAAAAGTTACTATTAACTGCTGCAGTTATGCATAAACGGAATGAAAACAGAACGTGTCTAACAAGAGTAGCCTCCCTTAGACCACTAATAACAAACTTTCATTTTAGTTTCCAAATAGAACAAAAAGTATTGCATCATTTCCCTTGATAATGCCACAACAGTCCTTATATTCTCTCTCTGTTTCCATGTTAAGTACTTCAAATATCCACCTAATTATATACCTGGCTTGCAGTCCAAATGCTAATTTTTCATAGTACATGTAACTATTATACATTTATAACAGAAATAACATGATGACCACAGTGCTGAAATAACTGGTACACAAAGGCAGACTGAGCCAAAAGAAATACAGGTATTGAAAGAGTTAGTAGCAACAGTATTTCTGGGCTAGACATCAACACTCGTCTGGCTTATTTCTCCCAATGCTTAAACGGTGACCTTTTTAGGTAAACATTTGTTATTAATATCACTATTTGGGCTGGTAATATTTAAGGTAAATTTCCATCCCTGGTATCTAAAGAGTTAATAGCACTGACACTGCTGTACTACTGACACTGCTGTACTACTGACACTGCTGACACTGCTGACACTGTTGACACTGTTGTACTACTGCACTAAAATCTGGTTATCACTTACATCCCCATCACTTCCAGAACTGGTGTCGGATTCGGAATCATCAACTTTTGAAGGAGGAGCATCTGAGTGGGACTCCGAACTGGGTCGTTTTCGCTTGGCCAAAGCTCGAAAACCCTGAAGAATAAATAAAATTACAACTTTGAACAGATGAAATCATATTTAATGTATATTCTTTTTGTGATAACATGTGGACTGACTTTTAGGAAAGGGTAATATTTTGTTTTATTATAAGAGTTTAAGTTATTTTGGCTGTTCGTGTCTGTTTGTGAAGAATTTTAAGAGAATTTTTGTTTCTTAATGGGTTCTCCCAACCTGCTTTATTATTTTTTCTTGTGGGGATGGGGAGGGGATGTTTGGTGGGGACGCAGATGGTGATCAAAGGATAAATGCCAAAACTTGCAGCTCCCCTATAACAATCTTAACATCCCTGCTGATCCACGAGGAGATAATGAATTTAAGAAATAAATTACTTTTTGTAAGGGTGTGTGGTAGCAGAGTTGTAGAATGTTAGACTTCGGAGCCAAAGGTCCCCGAGTTCAAATCCCGCCCTGGCATCAATGTTCGCGGAAGTTACATTTCTGGCACGATATTAATAGGATACAATGTCTGTATAGTGGCAATACGGATACCATCCTTGGTCTGTCAGTACCAGCCAGTGCTCGCAGGTTTACTACAACATTCAGCACTACGGATGAAAGATTCTAGAAAGCGACTCTAAACCCCAAAACAACACAACAACAAAATTGATGCAAATGAGTTTCCCAAATACCTGGCATCTACCGTAACCATACTAAATTTAACAAGGTTAGCATCAATTATTACTCTATAAAAAATAGAATTTACTAGATTACCATACAATATTGGGTGTCGTGGAGTACCATAGGACAATGAAAAGGTTCTGATATCTTAGAGGTACGTAAGCAATATGTTACCCAGTGGATGCACTTAGTATAGTACAAATGTATTTCAAAACCAACATCTATATCAATACTTGAAAGGGATAAATTATTAAATCTCTCTACAAAGTGTTTGTGACATTTTCGTTGATTAGCAATTACTTAGAAATGTTTACATAAATTTATTAGAGGTAAGACAATAGGGAGTGTAAGTCTTGTCATTTGTTTTGTTCTGGCGACAGGTAAAAGAAGTCTGACTCGCGACGGGTTTTTTAGGTGTCACAATGTATTTTTGCGGATTTAGATTTTTTTACCAGTTTATGTCACCGGATATTAAATGAATCTCGGGCTATCTTGTGTCTACTTAGACTCCATAATTTGCCATTTCTGGCTTACGATTGTTATTAGGCCAAATATTGCTTAAAATCAAATACACATAATCACAGCAACATATTTTTCTTATGACCGACTATTTCAGTTCACAATTTTCAGTTCATGAACTGTTAATGATACAATGATCCTCAACTGGGACTTCTTTCTGGTATTGGAATACAGTGGAAGACTAATTATTATATGTTATTACTAGCGAGTGTAAGATAATATTAGAAAAAGTGTAAATAGTCTAGGGCATGTAATTTACGTTGTAAACATTTTTAATTTATCCCAAAAATGTATTATGAATATTATTTTGATGGGAAGTAGATAATGTGTTTCAGATCTTAGTGGGGTGTCTATATTGGCTGGGAGGGGGCTTCTTTGTTTTGATTTTGAACTTTCAAAAGTGTTCCATGTTTTTGCCATGGATATTTGTTTTCAAAGACAGATGATCGTCACTTCCTGTCCTAGTTCAGACTTGGATTAAATTTTTGATGTGTTGATTTGTGTAGTTTCGAATTTCACTTGATCTGTGACACTGGCGACGTTTAAACATCAACACGGACAATCAAGAAAGCCACTAACTTCATCTACATCTTCTCCACTATCACTATCGTCACTATCTGTATCAATGAGCAAAGCTTTGGTCTTTCTTTTTGACATGTTTAGCTGAACATTGGCTGTAGCTAACAAGCAATGGAGCCAAGTCTGTGCATAAGTAGCCTTCCCATAATTCCGTGACAAGGGAGATAATTTAGAATGTGATGAATTGAAAACCTGAAATATAAGTACAAACGGTTAATGATTACCAGTGCTAAAAGTATAATACATTCTAAGATATTTTTTAATTCACTTTTAAAAATAAATTAATTCAATTTGGAATACCATTACACATGAGGATGCAAACTTTTAAGTGAATAATTATTGTTATATATCTTTTTACCTTAAACAAGTTTTAAAGGCATACAATCACGGTTGATTGACCTAGATAATGGCCAAACGAATTTCAGTCTGAGACTATTTACGTTTGA
>JAUTBQ010149656.1:0-14231 GCA_032361185.1 Lepetodrilus ovalis | reverse complement strand
AATATTTAGAAAAACGATACCCGAACAGTTGTTTTTAAATAGACCCAATATGCTACTTGATACAGGGATGCCTCCTTTTAAAATGAATTTTTCTAAATATAGTCAAAGTGAATATTGGAAAATGGTATTGCTGAAACGAAAAAAAATTGAGTTTACACACAATGAACTAAAAAGTATAGAACTTAGAGAGACAGATACGGGCAATAGACTTACCATAGACAAAAACTCTGAACGAATCGAGGTAGCAAGTTCTGCAACAGAGATTGAGAGAGAGTGGCTGTTTGCATATCTTCGGGAAAATTACGCTTGATTATGAAGATGCTTTATACGCTAACTTTCATTATCTTAACTGTACTAACCCAAGTAGGAGGAGTTATATTTTTACTAAGCCTATGGATAGCAAAAAAGAGCCGACTCCATACTATAGCGATATTTCTACCTCTCTATCTTGTCGCTACCTTTTTACTTGTCCCACATCTCGCACCTCTTTTGGGTAGAGAACCCATCAATCATAGTGCAAAAATAGAGCCAACAAACTATCTAACCATACTTCTGAATCGCAACTATGTCCGACCAGAGCTAAATCAACTGCTCCATAAAACAGAGAAAAATCTTGCTAATACTCCATTCAAAATCAAATATCTTGATGCCTCATTCCCTTTTATAAACAAGTTCCCTCTGCTTCCTCACCTTAGCCACAATGATGGTAAAAAGATAGATATTAGTTTTGTCTATGAGGATAGTCACGGTATGGTCGATGATAAAAAATCACGCAGTGGTTATGGGGTCTTTGTACCTATGAAACATGGAGAGTATAATCAAACCAAAGTGTGCAAATCAAAGGGAGCATTTCAGTATGACTACCCAAAATACCTAACTTTGGGTAGGATAAATGAGGATTTGAAATTTTCTAAACAAGGGACAAAACAGCTTATAGAGGCTTTTTTGAAAAACAGAGAGTTGGGTAAGCTTTTTATAGAACCCAATCTCAAAAAGAGACTAAATCTAACCGATAGCAGAGTGCGTAATCATGGCTGTAGAGCCGTTCGGCATGATGACCATATTCATATTCAGTTGAGGTAAAAATATTGATTTTATCTCTTTTTAAATATGAGAAATAATCTCTACAAAAACAGAGAGAGAACCCAATAAAGCCCAAACAGCAAGAAGTATAAAAATCTTCCAAAAAGCATACTCTTTTTTTACCATGTAGAGCCAAAGGCTTATCATAGATACTCCGATTATGGTGGCTATGATTTTTATTAAAATATCTAGTGTAGAAAAGAACCATACTGAAAATGGTCCAGATAAAAGAGCAAGATACCCAAAAGCATAAGTTTCGAGTACGTTTTGTGATAAATCTCCCTTTGGTAAGCCCATAAGCACAAGAATCCCACCAAGTAGGGTTAAGAGTAAAAGATAGAGGATATTTTTTTTCATTTCAAACCTTTCTTTAAATAACTGATAATTTTCATCAATAAAAATATTACTATAAATCCCAAAAGAAACGTTTTTTTCATCTTATTCCTTTTTGATGTCATTTAAAGATAGTATAGTCTAATCTTTTTTTACTATGGTTTAACCAAATAGTCAAAATAGGCTCTAGCAACCTCTATGTTGACCTCTTTTTGTTGAACGGTGAAAGATAGTCTCTCTAACTTTTTTCCCTCTAACTCCTCCAAACTTCTTATCTCGGTCTTGGCATAGGAGTCGCCTAAAAAGAGTAGACCAACCTCAACGGTATACTCTTTAAATGTACCTATTCTTTTTGAGATAAGCTCCTGAAATAGTTTTGAACGAACAAATTTTAAGCTGTAGCCATACTCACTTTTTTTTGCCTCTTCTCGAACAAAACCCAGCTCAAAGTGGAATCTTGCACAGATGCCTATGTAGTTTATTTGCTGTTTTGTTAATCCATAGTGGTCATGAAGTAGAGGGTAGAGTTCATTTTCAATTATCTGTTGAGAGTACTGTTCATGGTCTTTAAAGCTAAACGTCACCTTTAGGTTAGAGTGCTCTGTGTAACTCTTCTGAAACTTACCAATATCATGAAGCAGTATCGCGAGGTAGAGGAGTTTTCCTTTAGCTATGCCATCAATTTTTTCGGACAATTTACGCTCTACCATTTTAGAGATACCCCATTGTTTTACATCTTTTTGAACCTCATGGTCATACATCTCTACAAATTTACGCGTATGGGTCACAATACCCCACTGATGCCATTTCATCTGATGTTGCGTCGGAGTGTCTATCTCCACAAAGAACGCTTCTCGGTAGAGGTTAAAGAGTTTGTGTTCACTCTTGCTAATCTCTTTTGCAATAACGCTTCTTCCTAAGTTTTCAAGATTTTCGTTTATCTCTTTTATGATTTTGTTAATCTCTGTCAAGTGTTAAAGCTCTCTCATATCTCTAGCATTTTTATTGATAGATAATTGAAGCGTAAATAGTAGATATGTAGAGACTATAAATACTCCAAAACCAATTATGTTTAAGGTGTTTATCTCCTGTTTAAAATTGCTAAAAACTTCATCCATTACAAATACTATTATTAAAACAATTGCTACTTGCAAAAATCGTAAACTAAGGTTATTCTCTTTTTTTGTATTTAATATACTCATTGTTTTCCTTTTTATTTGAATTTTCATACTATATAGAGTTGATGATTTTACCTGAAAAAGTACCTTTTTTCAAAAGTTCAACATTTCCAACTACAATAAATATGAATTTAGCTCTAGATACGGCAACGTTTAACATATTTGCCTTACTGTTAATAAAATTAATACTATCATCTGTTCCTACAACAGAGGAGAATAATACAATCGGAAATTCAGCACCTTGAAATTTGTGTACCGTACCAATTTTTTCTAACTTGTTAGTATGATTTATTCTTCTTCTAAATTTACTTATTAATTGAGATGCTTGGTTCCTATATGGTGTGATTATTCCAATATCTTTTTCTAAATTAAATCCTGCATTTTCAAGTAAATCTAAAATTCTATCAATTTCATTCACCTCTTGCATATTTGAATTGTTAATCATTTTATCAATTTGTATATCAAAAGCGTATAGACTTTTATTTCCAAAATTTACATAAGGTAAATAATATTTATCTTTCGGTGTTAAGTCAATGGTTTTAATTTTTAAATTATCATATTTCGCAATATCAATAAATACTTGTGCAATATCAGTCAAACATCTTCTATGTTCATCAAGAACCACACCATCTCCAATATCATCAAATTCTACAGTTTGACATTTAGCAGCTCGATGATAAGCATTTGACATTGTAGGTGAGTATTTTTGATATTCTATGTATCTTTTATCGTCATTTGTCTCTATGTATTGCCATTGTTCTTCTTTGTATAACATTTTTTCATCATCACTTAAAATTACTATGGGTTCTAACTGTTTTGGGTCACCAACGACTATTGCTTTTTTACTTTTACTTATTAAAGGAAATAATAAATTGGGTGTAATCATACCAGCTTCATCAACTATTAAATAATCATAAATATCTGTATTATTTTTGAAAAATAGACCCAAAGATGAAGCAATAGTACTTGTCATCACAGGATAGACCAATGAAATATTTTTCTTATGTATCTCAAGCTTTCTCATAAATTCAGATTTTCTATCATCTTTACGGAATGTCTTCATTGCATGTTGCCACTCTTCTAAACTCTTGATAATTTCTTTTTTATTTTTTAATATAGTTTGCCAAATAAATTCTAAGGAGAGTTCAAATAACTCAACATTTTTCTTATGGTATTCATTTTTGAAATAGACTAAAAATCCATCTTGGTATTTCTCATTAAATTGAGCCTGAGTAGTATCGAAAATATTTTTTTCTTTGAGCAGTTTCTCCTCATCTCTTTTTAATTTTATCTCTAGAGTTGTAATCTTCTCAGCAGTCATATCTATTTCATCAATACTCTTGTTATATTTTTCTTTAAAATCTTCAAACATAGTGGCATATAAGTTAAACTCATTGCACTCCTCTTGTGTTACTGTTATTTTTGATATATTGGTATTGAAGTATTCAATTTCACTCGACAAGCGTAAAATATCATCTATACCATTTAATTCCAATTCTATAAAGCATCGCTTTACTAAGTCTTTATTTGATGCTATAAAATGTTTAATAATTGTACGTTTTCTACCAAATATATTTTCTACTAATGTTTTAAATGAAGTGTTATTTATGTCAGCTATAGCATCGTTTGTATTGTGATATAACTTCTCAAAAAGAGCTCTATTGTCCTCTATCTCTTCTATGTTAAATTTACCAAATAGTTTATTTAATCTTTTTGAGTTTTGTTTATAAAATTCAATTTTTTCTAAAACTTCGTCATCTAAAATTATAGGAGTATAATGCATCAAGTTATCATGAAAATTCTTATAAAATATACTATCTGTATAGTTTTTAGTTTCCAATAGCTTTATATATTCCTCTTCTATAAAGTTGTGTATTTCTTTGCTTTTGCTGCTTTGAATTAAAATCTCATTATTTAAAATAGCAATGCCATCTTTTATTTTATCAACAACTCTTCTTGCATCATCATTTTTTTGTTTTAAATATTTATACGATACCACTGAGCTGTCAATACTCTTACTAATGGTAGAGATTTTATGAACCAAGTCATTTGAATAGATAGCATTATGCGTATTGTTTTCATGATGCAATACGGATATGGTCTCTTGAAGTCTATTAAAAGATAAAGTTTTTTTATCTCCACCTCCCCAAATAAAATATAACCATGAATAGCCATTAAAGTCTTCGGAAAATGCATCAGAGACATTGTCTACAGCTTTATTACTTGTACTTGTTATTAACATAAGATTGTCAAAATCTTTATTGTCAATAATGGCTAATGCCCTTCGTGTAATTCTGTTTGCAATCATAGATAACAATAGAGTAGTTTTACCTGTCCCTGGAGCACCTTGAACAGCTGTTAATATCTCTTCTTTTTCTATTTGTTGCATCACTATGGCTTGACCAAGAGCTAAAGGAAAGTTACCAAATGCACCTTTATATACTTGTACCTTAGGTTCATTTAAATCCCCTTTAGGCTTATCAAACAGATAACTACATGCTAAAGGGTGTTTTACCACATAATCTAAAGTACCATAGTTGTTATCTTTTTTATTTTTTAAATCATTATAAATTGATTTCAAAAAATCCTCTGCATCAAGTTGTGATATAAGGAAATCTGGTAGATTTTCAGTTTTATGGACTTCAAAAGGACTACCAATGGAAACAAGTCTATTTTCTATCCATTTACTCACAATGTTTATGGCTTCTAAGAAACTTTTATCTCTAAGGTTTTTACCTATCAATGTTGATAAAAACTCAAAAATATTTTCTCCATCTACAATATTATTTTCATCAATAAGAAGCTTGTTTATCAAAAAATTTTTAAAAACTACATAATCACTAATCTCATTTACACTATTTATATCTAAGGTATACTTATCTACAAGAAATGCTTCTAATGGAATAGCAAGTAAAGGATAAAAGTATCTTGTACTTTTTGAATTGTTGTCTTCATATTTTAAGCTCAATAATATAGATGAAAAATATAGTTTATCCTCAACTTTATCATTTTTTAAAAATTTAATCTTCTCTTCTTGGGATAAGGTACGAAACTTAAAATATTTTGATATCTCTATAAAGATATTGTATTGATCACTCGTAAGTTTTATATTTAAAAAGCTATTCTGATTTGATATTTGACCATAGTTTATATATTGTTCATTTTTAATTTTAGACTTACTTTTTGTACCTTTGTCTATTCGTAGCTTATTTTCCTTTTCCATGTCCATAAAAGTAAGCCAATTGGCTAGTATTTTTGATATTTTCTTTTTCATATTAGAATCTTTTTTAAAATTTATGTATAGTACATTTATTTATATTAAAATATATTGTTTTTTATGATAGAATTAGCTTTTTAACTTAACTAATAAACACATCATCCTCAACACAATAAGCCGTTAAGTTCCCATATTTGTAAGCACCTGTGTCTACATTAATATGGGTAGAAGTTAGGGTAGGTTCTTTTGTAACGGTATGCCCATAAATATTAAAAATATTACTTTGAACATGGTGTTCCAAATCTCTTGTTCTTGTGGTAATCTCTTTAAAATGTTCCAAATCTTTACTACTCTCTCGAAGATGCCACACTTTAGAGATGTTACTGTGCGAGATAACAACAGGCTTTTGGCTCTTATGTAGTGTCTCTATTTCAATAAAAAGAGGAAGAGCCTCTATCCATGATAAATCATCTTTAATTTGTTGAATGATGGCTTTGCTTGGATGAGGGGTGTCCCATATTTTGTAAGATATTAAGGTCTCTTTCCCACCATTTTCATGGAGCCAAGGAGTCCACTTTTTATTGACCTCATCAATGCTCATTTTAGAAAAGTAGTCCTTAAAGTAGAGAAGCATTGTATTTTCATGATTGCCTAAAACTGTTTGGTAGGCTCTATCTCTTACGAGTTTTATAACTTTTGCACTATCTTCTCCACGGTCTACTAGGTCGCCCACAAAGATAATGTTGCTATCTTTTGGAATCTTTTTTAGTAGAGAGAGGAGCTGTTTGTACATTCCGTGTACATCACCGATGATGTAGTGTTTTTTCATTTTGCCTCAGCACCCACCTTAGGCAAAGCCACATCATCAATAACCTTAAATTTCTCTATGTCAAATCTTAACGCATAGCCCATGCCATCCTTTTGATAGACCAACATCATGTTATTGTTTTTTGAGTTGTAATCTACAGAGATAACACGTTCAATATCACTAGCAATAACCTTGTAGCTTTCACCTGAGATTTTGGAGACGGCAAAGCTTGGTTTGTCTTTTATGGTGATAATTTTATCTCCATCGCTCTCTTTGTTGACAAGGGTGTAGTAGATGAGTTTCGCTTTAGGCTCTTTGGTCTTTTGAGAATACCACCCATCAACAAGTGATTGATACTCTAAAATCAGCTGATTGTTTTCCTTGAAAAGCCATGAAGCTTGACCACTTTTTTGGTTTATAAAGAGTATATTTTTAGCCATTAAATTACGATAATGTTCTACATTATTTATCGTGGCGTAGTAAGACCTATCTTGGGCTTTCACCTTGCTATATTTTGAGACCAAAGAGAGCATTTTATAGGAAGAACCCTCTATTTGAATGTTACTCTCTAAGACCCATTTTTCTACCCCTTTTGGGTCTTCTGCCAATGAGCTAATGGGTTCAGGAGTTATTCTACCTATTCGGTCAGCTCTCTTTATTTGATTTGTTACAAAACTAAAAAGCCCTGCACAGAGCATTAAAAAAAGTGCTATGGCATTGATACGCCATAAGTATTTAAAAAATTTATTCTCTTCCATCTTTTTTCCTTTTTTTTGACTATTGCTCTACTTTAACATAAAAAGTTTAAAAAAGATAAAAAATGTTATTTTAAAATTCCCTAATTTACGCTAAAATATCTTATGAAAATAAACACAAACCCTACAAAAATTATAGTCGTAATGATGCTACTCTCACTCTCTTCGTTTGCTAAGCCTAATGAGCATTTTTTATCAGATATGAAAGTATTTTTTAAAAACTCTCCTGTGGCTTACAGACTTAAAGCCTTTGACAATGTAGAGAACAACTCTTCTCAAAAAGCCTTAAAAGAGAGCTTTGAAAAGCTTCTTCCTGCTTATCTTGAAGCTAAAGAACTCTTTTCTAAAGAGGCGTGTCAAACCGATGCTTCTTCAAATATAGCTCTGCCTCACAGTGACTTCTTTAGGCTTTTACAGCTCTATACGGATTATCTGAAAGAGCATGCATCTAAAGAGGAGTATTATGCATTGGTCAGTAAGAGTTTGGGAAACCTTCATGCACTCATGGCAAACTCTGATAACCTCATAGACTATATGATTTCGTTGAATCATATGCAACAACTACTCATCTCACTCAACTGTTCTGATGAGATAAGAGAGATAGTTAAAAAATATCCTCCTCAAAACCCAGAGCTACTTTTTGAGAAGTTAGAGTTTGAAAAAGAACGGACACTCACCATCTGGAGAGAGAATGGCATAAAAAAAGATAACTTGACAGCCTATACCCAAGAGAGAGCAGAGAAGCTGAGAGATGAGGTTTTTGTTGAGTTTGAGAAGATACTTAATAAGATGTCCAAGCTAGAGAGGATAGCCATAGAAGATGGTTCTGATGAATCTCTAACACGTTATAAGAGCTATGTGAAAAAGGTAACAGACCTCAGTAGACATAACGGCATTTGGGAAAATTTAAAATATAAAGGAAGTGTTTACCTCATGAGGACTTTAGACTTTTTAGGGATTGAGAGTGACTTTAGAGGGACGACAATAGATAGAATAGTTGCACTTTTATCGGCTGTGATGGTTCCCCATACTGCTGAGATGAATAGTAAAAGTTATCAGCAACATAAGGAGTTGATAGAGCAGTATGAGCTGTTGTTGAAGGGGTGTCCATAAAGATATTAAAAGAGTATAATGTCTCAAACTAAAAAGGAACATCTTATGAATAAAAATAACCTCTACCTAAAAATCTTAATTTTCCTAACTTTCATGACGCAGACAGCTTCTGCGAGCATGGACTACTTCTTAACCTACTACATACCTATTGATAGTGAAATGGATATCAACAGTAAGAACAACGATGGTATTGCTCTCCACAAAGCGATTGCCTATACTTACTACTCTGAGCCTGAGTCTGCCATTGGTTTTATAACCAATAAGTATATTATCAACACACCCCATAAAGCAAAAGAGCTAGAGCATATGAGAAATCACAATATTAATTTGGCATACATTAAAGGGCTAAATGTTGAGTTGCTTGATTATGGTTCAAAAGAGTGTAGGGTAGTGATGGATAGCAGTAAGGTGGTCACAGACGATTCACCTGAAGCGTTGGAAAAGATTTTAAAGTATGTCAAAAAAGCGACCAAGCTCAATATGAAAGAGCATAAGATTGATTGTCCGTTTGAAGAGATAACAGCTGATACTGTGCAAGAGAGCGTAGAGTTACCAAAAGCATTAAATCTTGAGAAGAGTGCTTCTGTTTTATTGGGAAAGTATGCTTCAGGCATTAAAGATGCACCTTTTCTCTATGATACTTTCTACCCCTTAGGATACAGTGATGATGGGAAAATAGCTTATGCCATAGAGTACGACACCGACCCTAGAGATATGGTTCAGATTAAGACGTTTATTCAAGATTTGGTGACCGATAAGATACTTTGGCAAGATGAGTATCGAGTCGAAGAGAACATTACAAATATTGACTTTAAGAGTTTTTGGAGAGAGAATAGTCAGAAAATTTTAGAGCAGTTAAATCGGCACAAACTACACTATAGCAATCAGTTAACTCTTTATGGAGAGAAGCTTTACTATAAGCATGATGCACTCTTTTTGAGTGCGAAGAGTCAAAAAAGCTATCAAAAAGATTGGGGTTTGGAGTTTTTAGACAGCTCAACCATCTCTCTACGTTCTGAGAAAAAAGGAGAGAAAGTTCTCAATAGAAAATACTATAAGGGTGAGCATGTTTTGGTAAGAGAACCAATAGGGTATATTCCTTTAGGAGAGCGAGGGAGTAGGCGAGTGGCTGTGGTGGTTGCCACACTTCATCGAGGCTGGGAAGGTCCTCCACATACGATTAGCTATGATATCGTAGGGGCTAATTTGGATGTAGGGTTTAAAAAATAATGGGTATAAAACGGGTTGTTAGAGTAGAGGAGTTACCCCGTAAGTATCATCATTTTGAGCTAATCCCCACTACCCACGGTGTGATGGCATCGGTCTATCTTTTGGGTGAAACGTATGTCTTGAAACTTTTTGAGAAAGAGACCCCTTTGGTGATGATAAACTCAGAGGTTTCATTGCTTGGTCAGCTCCAAAACCTCCCCACACCCAAGGTGATAGAACAGTTTCAAATAGCAGGTCATGAGGTGGTGGTTTATACCCAAATAGAGGGTGAGATGCATTTGAACCCAACGCTTGATGATGTTCGAGAAGTGGGGCGATTTTTAAAAGCGTTTCATGTTCAAACCAAAGTGATACGTTTAGAGAATGAGCCTTTATTTACTCGGAACAGACTATTAAAATTGATACTCTCTACAGACTCTAAACAATTACAAGAGATTTATAGCTCTATAGATATAACGCTTCAAGAAGATGGGATAATTCATGGAGACTTATTCCCTGATAATTGTAAGTTTGTAGGAGAAAAACTCTCAGGGGTTTATGACTTCTCCGATGCTTGTTTGGGTGATTTTCACTTTGAGTTGGCTGTGGTAGCGATGGCATGGTGCTTTGATGAGGATGTTTTAAATGAGGAGTGTTTGGAGGCTCTTTTGTTTGCTTATGGCTCTGCTAAAAGTAGGGAAGAGTTTATGGAGTATGTTCGTTATGCTTTGCTCTACTATGCGACCACTCGGTTTTTGGCTGGGCGTGATTATGGGGTGCTGTTGGGGAGGTTAATATATATACAGTAAAATAAAGAAGAGAACTTTTTTGCTTATTCTCTTCTTCTAAAGATAAAATTAATCTAATCTTTTACAATCTGCTTTTCGACCAAAGAGTGGTGTCGGTTGTCCAAATAATCCACAAAACCCTTCACTTTTTATTTCTTTCTCTTTAAAAATAGAACGTGTCTCTTTTAGCTCATATCCCAACACATTTCTAATAGATTCTGAGAAATCAATATGTGATAGGCTATTTTGATATAGAGTAGTTTGAGATTTTAAAAGAGTAGAATTATTCATATCTTTGGTTATGACGATAAATGGAACAAAATACTCCTCTTTTGTAGATATACTTCCTGGGTTACAGTGAGAACCAGATAGGTCAAAGCTTTGACCATGATCAGAGGTATAAAATATTATTGTTTGATCATCAATCATCTCAGAGAGCTTTTTTAAATAGGTTAAAACATTGTATTCTAATAGTGTACGGTAGTTTACCATTTTATCTGACTTGACTAATGCTTTAGGAATTCTTGACTTATAAGGAAAATGTGCACCAATTTTATTGGTCATAATAAAGACTTTATCATTTTTCAGCTCTTTACGAATTAAATCTAATGAGTCAAGATCTCTCGAAAATACCTCACCTTCTCCATCATATATTGTATCTATGTACTCAATCTCTTGATTTGTAAAGTAGTTGCGAACAGAATGGTCATGTAACACATTTTGGTTATCGAGATATATGGTT
Organism: Lepetodrilus ovalis; assembly: GCA_032361185.1. Taxonomy (NCBI): domain Eukaryota; kingdom Metazoa; phylum Mollusca; class Gastropoda; order Lepetellida; family Lepetodrilidae; genus Lepetodrilus; species Lepetodrilus ovalis. The sequence goes on along the minus strand of JAUTBQ010149656.1, from coordinate 3,005 downwards.
TTATAGGCACTTTTTTTGGCTAATGAAAATAGACTTTCAACTTCTTTGATATTTAATTTATTATCGTTACCTTTTTCCCATGTTGCTTTTCTAAGTATATAGTTTGATGCAGCTGAACAGTTTGCACCACTATGAGCTAAACCAAAATTATAAGAGTAGGGAATTTTATCTTGATAAGCTTTTGCAAATTCTGTATATTCGATTGATTCATCAATAACAACAATAATTTTATTAAATTCGTGTTTATTATATTCTTGTAATGCTTCTTTTGAATGAGTTTTTGTAGAGAGAATCAGATTATTGATGGATAAATAAGTACTACCAAATCCATAAGAGAACCCAGTAGGAAAACCAACTAAAGAGGTTGCTCCCCGTAGAATTAAAATAATTCCATACATTACAAATAAGATTGATATAAAAACAGAAGATAGATAACTTCTTTTAGATTTTGTAGAGAAAATAAGGGCTAAAATCAATGGTACTATTAAAATGCTACTTTTTAAAAATCCATATAGTATTTTCTCTTTATATTGTACAAGAGCATCACCTATATTTCCTGCTGAATCATTCATTGATCCAATATAAGTTATATCTCCTGGTCCCCCTAATATATCATATATTGTCATGTCAATAATCAACAGAATCCAAATGATAATGATAAGGGGTAGTCCATATCTTATTTTGAGTTTAGTGATATAGTATAAGCTTAAGGTTGCAAAGAAAAATTCAGCTACAAATACAAATCTTCTAAGGTATTGTGCAGGAGATATTTCTCCTGTAAGGTTATCATGTATATTGGTAAATCGTGAAAAGACGTAATCGTAATGATTTAACAGTAAAAAAGCCATCAAAATATATATAAAAAGAGTGAAATTTCCTATATTCTTTAAGTTTATATATTCTCTCATTGGTGTTTTCTCATTCTTTCTCCATTATTATTTTGTTGTAAATTGTTTAAAATATATTATAACATTTTTTTACTGTTTAGAAAGTTTTAAAATAGATGATTAATCTATATTGAGAACCATGACTTATGGGATATTTTTAATAAAAAGAGTCAGTTAAAATAATGAATAAAGCCTATAAAATAGGGATAAACTTTTTTAATAAGAGCTTCTGATAAGGTGTATGAGGAGACTCCTTGGCAATAGGTTAGAAAATATAGTTATTTATTGTTGACAAATGTTAAATTCTTAGGTAAAATCTAGCACTTAAAAGGAGTTTATATGAACAAACTATTACCTCTAACACTACTCTTCTCTTCCCTTACATTTGCAGAGATACTTCCTGAAAATGTTATGACACAAAGTTGTCTAAATAGCTATAAAGTAGCCTATAAAAATCATAAATCATATAAAGCTTTCTCTTATGCTCGTGAGGCAAAAACAGGGGAAGCACGATGTGGTTGGAGTTATGGAAATGACACACTTAAAGAGGCTAAAGTAGTAGCCATGAAACAGTGTACTGAACATAATCTAAACGCCGAATGTCACATAGTGGACGAAGATGGAAAGTTTGCTGTTAAAAAAGGGGACTATAGTCTTATTACTCCTCCTGATAATACTCCTTTAACTAAAGAAGAGAAAAAGAGCCTTATGTCAGAAGCAAAGCCTTTGATTTTAGGTAACTGTTTACCTTTTTTTAAAGATTATTTAAATGATAAAGGACACAAAGCATTTGCTTATAGTCTTGATGCTGATGGTAAGTATGCTTGTGGAAAAATCTATCAGAGTAATACATCTATTGTTGCCAAAGAGGGAGCCATAAAAGGTTGCCAAGACAACAAAGCTAAACGAGGTAAAAATAAGCCAAAAAGCCCTTGTAAAGTTTATGCAGAAGCAAATAAAATTTTACTCAAAGCAGAAGATTTTTCTATTAAACTTGAAAAGAAAAGTCATAAGTATTTGAGCAGTGAAGAGTACAGCGTTTATCTTGATAAAGCTAAAAAGATTATTACTGAAGGTCCTTGTCTTTTTCAGATGAAGTACTATCTTAGAGGTGAAGAGCAACAGGCTTATTTTTTAGCACGTGATGCAAAAGGAGTTCAAGCCTGTGGTCGTGAAGAGGAAGCATTTACTCAAAAAGTAGCCCAAGAGAAGGCTTTAGAAAAGTGTAAAGCGATGGTTAAAAAGAAGAGACTAAAAGCAACCTGTAAACTCTTTGCTCAGAACTTTGACTTTGTAGGAAAAGCAGAAGATTTTGGTATTAAAAAAGGGAAAGAAGATTACGAACATGCTCTACACAAAGGAAACATGGCAAAAGTAAAAGAGTATATTGCCGATGGGTTCGATGTCAATTTAGTGACTAAAAAAGACCATGTATCGCCTCTCTTTTTAGCTGCTGGTCAAACTGACAAAGCATTCTTTTTTGAGCTAATAGAGAAGGGTGCAAATATTAAACAGAAAGCAAAAGATGGAAGCACTTTACTTCATGCTGCTGCATTGGGTGGTGACCCAGCTATTATTCGTTATTTAATCAAAAAAGGGTTTGATGTTAATGCCAAGGGAATGGGTGGAATGACTCCACTTCATGCTGCGTTTAGTTCTATGCGTACCTATGCAGTAAGAATTTTTATGCAAAATGGGGCTGATGCCACTATTAAAAATGATAAAGGGGACTCTTTTTATGAGATTGCTAAGAAGTGGAAACTGGACTTAGACTCTTATAAAAAACTCGACCCAAATAAGGCTGATGAAGATGGGGTACTGCCTCTCTACTTTGCAGTAAAAGAGGGTGACAGAGAAGGAATAAAAGAGCTGTTAAAACTCAAAGCAAATATTAACCATTTAAATGGGCGAAACTTCTCTGCCTTGCATATTGGGAAAGTAGAAGATTTTGAGTTTCTTATGAAGCTTGGAGCTAAGGTAAATGCTAAAGATACAGATGGTGTAACCCCTCTTATGAGTGCTGCCAACTGGGGTTTTGATTTAGATGAAATCTATAAACGTGCAGAGTTACTTCTTACGGCTGGTGCAGACAAAAAAGTAACAGACAATGATGGTGAA
>JAUTBQ010149645.1:0-14232 GCA_032361185.1 Lepetodrilus ovalis | reverse complement strand
CTCTCTCTCTCTCTCTCTCTCTCTCTCTCTCTCTCTCTCTCTCTCTCTCTCTCTCTCTCTCTCTCTCTCTCACTGTGATATAGTCAACTTCAAACTCAAGAATTTGTGTTGATCACGTAAAATTATTACTCTAACATGCACTTGAACGTTGGCATACCGTTCAAGTATCACGTGATCAACAATTTTATGATGTAATACGCAGGAATTCGCGAGTTTGAAGTAAAAAGGCATACTATCACGGCTGGTTGACGTACATAACGGACAAACGAATATATATTTGTTATTTAATAATGCAATTATTCCCCAACACTTGATAGTTAAAAACAAAATATCATATTTTATATGAATTACGGTTATGGATAATTATCTTGTCATTGATGCATCAACTGATCTTATAGGAAAGTGACCGAACGTTTTGAGTACTGCCTTTGCATTAATATAATGAAGCGATGATGCAGACTGCTAATCTTTAGTTTATACATTCGACAGCCTATCGTGGAATGTTCCATATACAGCGTTGGAAAGGTTACATGATTTTATGTATGTCAAGTGAATGTACATGCAATTGTACCTAAGAACTAGTCCAAAAACAACCATAAATAGCTATGGTAGTATGCTTTTAAACGTAGAGAAAGTAATTAAATATCGCTGATAATATACGGTATATGCTCCTATATTATAACGTAGGCCACAATGCTATTTTGCTCTCTTGCATCCTATATGCTCTATTTGCATAATATATTTTTAATGATGCTATTCTTACACTGTAAACTGTCTGGATATCAACTTGATCAGTGTTTGAAGACAAACAGTGATCAACTCTAGCCTATATTAGATCTAGGCTATATAAAAAGAGACATATTTGTATGCTGTTGTCAAGTGATTACCAGAACTGATCACGCCTATAGACGTACAGTGATCCGTTTTAACGTAGGCCGTATTTGTGCGCATATGTGATACACACCATACTAAATATTTCAATCACGTGGTATTCCTCCCCATTTGTTTCTCCAAAATATAGTACACAACTATCAGCTGGACTATTGACGTCTACACGGGAATTTCCTACTTTTAACACACCGGCTCGGTGTAATATATTAGTCCCATAATACATCCCATAATAGACTACGCACAGCCTGTGAGCAGGCGCGAGAGAAAATAATTCCTTATTGCACGGCAAATAGACCCATGCGATATTCAGATTGTGTGACTTTTGATGGACATTCGACACGTAAAACATTCATAAATATAATAACTGTGATTTTTTATTTCATTCGCGCTCGTTATTTCAATGACAATTTGATCATTTTGCACGGAAGAATACTCGGTTTTTGGTCATTCATTTTCATGGTGGAAGGCCAAGAAGACTAAATATTGTTGTGACACTGCGTGTGTGATTCCTCGTTCTGTGGGCTAAGAAGAAGCCTCCATTTGGGAGAGGTGGACACACGTAACGGATATGGGTAATACTGCTACTGCGAAAAAGGGGGATCCAGCAGAGAACGGTGAGGAAACGCTAGCGAATCTCGGCGGTATATGGGTCAATTTGTTCATTTTAGCTCAGTGCGAGAGCAATGGCCCCTAGATTCTACCCATTCGTCGCGTGTATTCCGTCTAGTTAGGGCTCGAACTCCATAATTAGTACTTGTTTTCAGGAGTTTAGGGTTCCTACTATGGGTTCGTGGCGGAACAAGACCGGGTGTTGTGCAAACAAACAATCTATAGAAGATTTTGGGAAAGTGACGTGTTGTCATGGAAACTGGTGGATCCACGTTCATGTTAGAATTTGTAGAAGTCTCTGAAGGTTGAAGGATGGTACTTGCAACATGCACGCCTTTGTTGCAGGAGCAGTAATGTGCAATATGTCGGTGGAATCGCGCATTTTGTGCAGTACATACAGCCCCCATGGCCTCGCTCACAAGATGCCATTGTACAATGTTTCTTTCCACATCAGCTGCTGCAGCAGATAGGGTTACTACCAAGCTATATTTACCACTGTCAGCTTCAGCCTGGTATCAAATCCTTTACTAGATAAACATGTTCAACAAATATATTAATAGATGCAATGTTATTTTATTGTGAATGGGATATGATGGGTTATCACATGTGGAGAAGTGTGTTATAAGTCTATGAACAAATGTAGAAAGATTACATGTATGAACATTGTATCATACTATGAACATTGTATCCTATGTATCTAGTTTGGATATATTTGTTGATACACATACATGTATATCTGTGTGCATAGTAAGGGAGGTTGTAGGGTGGGGGTTACTTTAACAGATACATTGTTATTTAATGTGAACATGGTGAATGGGATATGATGTGTTATCACATGTGCAGAAGAGTGTTATGATATTATTAACAAATGTAGACATTGAACATTGTATTTTATTGTTGCTAGTCAGTATAATTTGTTGATATATATCATAAGGTGCACAAGGTAAGTCGAGGTATAGTACAGTAAGGGAGGGTAGTGTGATCTTCAATATTATGTTTTCTGTGTATGTGTCCAAAGCGACATAGAGCAATTAATTCAGAACTTTATGAACATTAGACCAATCATTAAAACTTCATGACATCTTCACTATGATATACACTTGTAAATAATTGGCAGTTTAGAAATATTCTATTATTATATATAATTTCCGATCCTAATTTTATCTTGTATTGTCAGTTCTGTGTATAATAATTCAACATAACATGCATAATGACACTGAACATACATTTACTTGTGCTGATAACATTTTTTGAGATATTTTCAACAATTTCTGTAACACAGCCAATAAAATGAACACTGGTCCGCTAGCCCATATAGCCAGGCCATTTCTCTCAATGCTAAAGGTATCCTAAGGACCAGTAGAAATTCATGTATTTTGTTACTTTTGTTATTTGTATCACATTCAGGCTAGTAAGTTTTAGAGTTAATTTCGATCCCTGGTAACAACATCTCACTAATTTCTGTCATGCATAATGGATATCTTCCATTTGGGTTAAGCACATATTCTGGGGATGTTGCTAGGTTGATCTAAAATGTTTTTACACATGTCACAGTTTGTTTACTCAGTCAAGGGTAATGGGACATATATTACTCTTTTTCATCAAATGTTTTAGATATTCCAAAATCTATGATGATGATCTTAGAATAATATTTGTTGTCAGCATATCAGAAATGTAGATTTATTGTATTATTCATAAATAAGCTTTTTAATCACAACCCATTCACTTGATAATTGAAGAACACTGTTGAAATAGATTTTTGCATTCCGTTAACTTGCAGTTGCACTATCATAGGATGCAACACAACAATTTCTGTATATTATGCCATTACAGTAATTATTGTTTAGATGTTGCTAGGTTTTAACTGGCCATTTACCATGTTCGCTCATATCAGATATCAGCAAAATCAATCCATAATATTTTGTCGTAACAATGTGGTTGAGGTGTGATTGGTCTGTTCGCAAGATCTCTAACAGTAATCGCTGAGGCAGGTGGGTTTTCCAGTTAGTGGAGTGAGTTCGTGCCGACCGAGATAATTAATGTAAATGCTATCATGTGAATTGTTTCCGTATCATTCCGTTTCTTGGTAAACATCTTCCTACTCGAGGTTCGTCCTAATCAAGGTTTAAATTATGGATGAATTCTATCAGTGGTGCCTCGGACATTTGCTAAAGTACATAAGGTGTCAAATGCAGTTACATCTGTGGCTGAGTTCGCTTGATTTTTAGCGGTGTTTGACACACTTGATACGATACTCGTCCAAAGTCTTATTAATTTACATCATTGTTCCACATATTATTTGTATTAGATACTGATAAAGCTATCACACTATTTGCATATGTTGTGAGTTTGCACTATCTTAATTAAGATGTTGCCTATGGGTGAAATATTCCCGCCGCGACGTAAAGCAATAATTCAATCAATTAAGATACTTTTTGTTACTCTCAAACTATTCATAATATTACACCCATCTATATTTCATTCAAGAATAAACATGACAATTTATTAATGCATCAAGAAGTCATACTGAATGTGAAATTGGAGGGTTCAATTGAATATATTTACTAAATGATGTATATAGGTACATTGTCTGAGATACCATATCAACATAGTTGTCTAAATATAGCAATAGAAGGTATGTATTGTTTACCAGTTTAGCCATGTGTCACATCTTGATGGAGGTTTTCAGCCTGCCTATCACGTTGTACATTGTGACATGTTTACAATGCATAGATATTGATAGAGGACCAGTTGCATAAACAGGTTGTAGCAGGCAATGACATACTATAGTACCACTACTTGCAGTATGTGTGCGTGTGCGTGTGTGTGTGCGCGTGTGCGCTGGTATTGTGAGGCACATGGAGTTGGTCAATGTTGTTTCTATTCTACACTGTTGATGCTCGAACATGCGTAATTTGTGTTTCCTATTCTTCTTTTGTCTCCAGCATAGCATATAGGTGGTACTGTTAAAATCAGTCATTCCTATGTAACATAAACAAGGTGATGGTATAGTTTGAAATGTGCAAGTTGAGAAACTTCACTTTACGCTATTTACCATACAACATGAAATCTAATAGTTTGTGTGTTTCAAACATGTTCGCGATAATCAGGTGCAAAACTGTCCATTCCTGGAAAATAATGGACATAATTTTAATAGACAAAAAGAGAGACTGTATTTAAACCAGTTGTCAGGCTATTTTCATGTAGGACAACCAGCTGCTAATGTATTTGTGTAATTGATCTAAGATAACATATATGTGTGTTGCCAGCTGAGAAAGGGTTAATTTGAGGTCAATGTCCATATAGGATTGTTGATTTGATAAAGAGTTGGAATGTATGTGGCATGCAGGCCATATTATAGAAACTGTTGGAATAAAGTGTGTTCATTGAACCCATGCACCATTGTTAAAAACCTAAACTTCGGACATTTTTATCTGCTAGGTCATCGTATCTCAACATAATGAAAATTGGAATGGGCTTGGAAGTCAATTCCATGCTGAAAATAAACTCCTTTTATTTTTATATATAATTATATTCAACTTCTGATTAATGGTTGTGATGGTAAACATGGTAAATGAGTTTAAGCTGCATACACATTACCATGATTACATGCAGTTGCCTTGAACAATGTTCTATAGCCATGTGGTCTACAAATAAACACCATTTCTCATCTTCTCATTATACAATCTGTATGCATTTGTAATTTCTGGCATGAAATTTCAACATTTATGTTTCTATTTTTCAGTTAAGCAGTTTCTTGCTGAAGCCAAAGAGCAGTTTACAGCAAAATGGGATAAACCATCTATTGTGAGTATACACTGTGTATTAAATTGTAGCAGTTAATTCCTCTACCCAATGGCTATTTTTTAAATTGAACAAATTAAACTGTTTCAATACTGACCCAATATGTACCTTGTAAAATTGTGGGATTAAAATGATCCAATTTATGACTGAACCAATACATGCACCCTGTATACTGTACATGTACCTTGTAAAATAGTGGTAAGTGGCGAGATCAACTGCTGCGTTTATTTGGTGCTCGTGAATATCCATGAATTCACCCGTTTCAGCCTGTGAACGTGACCAAGTGTAGAGCGTTCAACCCTGACATCGATCATATACTGTTGGAGCAGGTGTGCAAATAATATTTAAAGTGCGCAAGAATAGATTAAATTTGAAACATTTGCATACAAATTCCCTTCCTGCCCTCTTTGTTTCACGACTTGTGAAGATCGAGTCAGAAATTCATACCCCAGTTTACAAGTTGTGTTCACAGGTTATTTCACCAAAATGAACGCTCTTCACAACTTGTGAACTTAGGAAATACAATATTCATATTCACGTCGTCTTATCTTGCTGATGAGTGTACCGTAGCATATTTCTGGATGCAGACTTAAAGTCTATTCATCCTTTGTCTGACACTACCCAGTGAGTGCATGCAGGTTTACTGCAACATACAACACTATGGATGTCACAGGTTTCCTCCTGCCCTAAAAGGACATGCTGTGATATAAGTAAAAGAATCTTGAAAGCAGCTCTAAACACAAATTTAAAAACAAAAGGAACTATATGTGGAGTTAAAAAATTATGATGGATGGATGGGTGGTTGCAAAGTGGTAGAATGTCAGCCTCTGGAATCGAAGTTTCCGAGTTCTAAACCCCCTCTATCACTGGTTTGTGGAAGTAACATTTCTGACACAATCATGATATATAATGTGCTGGTATGTTCATGTATGTGTGGAAGTGGGTACTATCTGTGCCTGGAATTTAACCTATACTCTGAAACATGCTTACATGCATTTAGATATAGGAAAGAGAAAAATGCCAGTCATCATAGGGTGGTGTATACATTCAGAAATGTCGGTCATGTTAGCAACCTGTCAGCACAGCTGTTTTTATTTATAACTTGTATAATGACCGTAAATATTGATTTCTATGTTAATGTATATCCAGTTACGAAGGTTATCATATTTGTAATTTTTATATGTGCGATAATATAGCCATGTGTTATGAAGTGTCGGTCTCTCATGAAATAAAATCCCAAATGATAAAAAGTAGAGTAGCTATGGAAGTAAACCATTATCATGATGATCACTCCATTAAACATTTAGCGAAGGCATGTATTCCTCATACTGCCATGCTTGGACCAACATCACCATGACAATTAATTATTTTTTTCACTAGGTGTAAGCGTATGTCTCTCATAGCCATTTTTTTGTTGCCGTTGTTAAAAGCTATGTTTCATGTTTGTATACTGTATTACAATGGATGAGATAATAATAAACAAACTCTCTCTCTCTCTCTCTCTCTCTCTCTCTCTCTCTCTCTCTCTCTCTCTCTCTCTCTCTTTCTCTCTCCAATTAAAGGATAACACAGTTTGAGTATTGATTTCTTGATGTGCACTGTGGTTTATATTGTCAACAATTGCATGTGTAGGCATGATAAAAGGGGCTTTGTGCGACCGTGTTGCTCAACAATGTTCGATATTCCATGTCCGTACCAAAGTAGACTATGTCATTGTGTCTGGTGTTTCCCTTTCGGTCCAATGTAAAATAAACGCCTGTTCTCTGGGCCTTTTTTTTATCATTAACTTTTTGAGACACCTCTGTCCTGACTGACAATAAGCTACTTGCCCTGTAAGTAAAAGGGCGAGATAATCTTGGATATGAATCGCTTGTCTTCCTGTGGATAATACCTGTCCCAGGCAGACTGACAATCCCTATACTGAAGAGCCCTGGTTCTGTCCAAGGCCTGCATTCTTGACCAGGATAACAACAGTTGCACGAATGCCACTTCCTCTCCCCCATGCCTTGCTATCTATAGGTTTCCATGGAGTAACCATGGCAACCTACTTTTGGAAGCTGATAGATAGCGAGGAACTGGCTACAACAATCTCAAGGTACACACTCTGTCGGTGCAGGCAGGAGGTTACCTACGCTACATGAAGTATACACCATCCCATACCTGTGTCTGGTGTATATAATCGTGTATGTTCCTCCAGAAGCCTCTATTATCATGATTATCTTGATTATTACAAGATCCGGCTGGGTATTGGCTCGGATGAACCTGCCCGAGTGCCTGGGTCAAGGTCACCTGGTCTGGCCACAGATGCCAGTGTTCCCCTCTCTCGATCTCTAGGACAGTATTGGATTTCCCTGTTGACTCGCTGGTTACTGTGCTGGTGTATTGATAATTCTGTTGGCCGCTGCCAGGAGCTTTGCCTGTGTTTGTCTGGCATCGGCTGTCTCATGTCTCCTGTACTGTGTAACATGACTCAGAGTCTGAGTCTTACAGTACTGTGTAACATGGATGTCTTAGTCTTACAGTACTGTGTAACATGATTCAGAGTCTTACAGTACTGTGTAACATGACTCGGAGTCTTACAGTACTGTGTAACATGGATGTCAGAGTCTTACAGTACTGTGTAACATGGCTGTCTGAGTCTTACAGTATTGTGTAATATGGTCGTCTATGTCTTGGAGTACTGTGTAACATGGCTGTCCAAGTCTTACAGTACTGTGTAACATGGCTGTCCAAGTCTTACAGTACAGTGAACAATTCAGAAAATAATAAGGTTGTCCTTTTCCATAGGCCCATGCAATGTTAGTAGAGGTCAAATCTGTAAATTGCAGGGGGTCCCTTTGATTCTTTTAACAGCAATTTTTCAAATGACCCCCCAGGACCCCATTATGTTTGAACACTGTGCAATGTCTGAGTCTCCCTGTAACCACTCTCGACTTCTGTGGGACGGGATGTAGCGCAGTGGTAGAACGTTGGATTTCAGAGCCAAAGGTACCGAGTTCAAATTCCGCCCCACAGGGCCCGGCATCAATTTCGCAGAAGTTACATTTCTGACGCGATATTGGTAGGATGCACTGTCTGTAGAGTGGCACTACAGTTATCATCCTTGGTCTGTCAGTACAAGCTGGTGCTCGCAGGTTTACTGCAACATTCAGCGTTACGGAAGTTGCGGGTTTCCTACTGCCCTAAACTGACAAGTCGTGATGTTAGTGAAAGATTCTAGAAAGCGACTCTAAATCCCATTGCAAAAATAAAATTAAAAAATTACTAGACATAATGTCAAATCAAATGCTCACTTTGTATATCTGCAGATATATATAGACAACACTTTATTATTTGCGATTGGACATCCTGAGGATTCCTAGCAAGTAATTATTGGCTGGTTTCAGGGTGTTTGATGGCACGTATGTGTCGACTGATGATCTGGAGAAGCATGTGATGTCTGCCTACCACAGTCTGCTGATCCTGGAGAAGAGCCTTGAGAACAAGCAGTTCCTGGTGAGACGATTACTATTCTGTATTCGATTCACAAATCCGGGGTCGCGATTGTTAAGCCATCAAGCACGCAAAATAAGTACTTGAAAAGAACGTCAGGAGTAAGCACCGAGTGAACTGATATGTGAAAAATTATAATTAATAGATGAAGGAAAAAAAGAAGTAGAATCTTTATTTTACTTTGGATATGTTTATTACAAAAGATGTTAGCAATAGAGCAATTATTCTGATACAGTCAAACCCAATTTATCCGGACGGTTGCATTCCTGGTAAAATTGTGCGAATAACTGAATTTCCGGATGACTGATATATGCTTCCCAGTAAAAATCGTACAGATAGCGAGGGAATCGGTTATTCGAAGTCTGGATAAAAGGGGGTCCACTGTAATAATAGAATTGACCTATTGCTTCAACTGAACTGTTTTCCCACCCATACTGACAACATGTTAGCCCTCTCCCTGCTGGATTAGGCAGAGACACTGCTCTTCAGGGCATCTCCAGTTACCTGCAGCAAGGAGAGGGTTAAACAAATAGAGGCTTATTCGAGAGGCTTACTCCTGGCCCTGAGATTACAAAACTTTCTGAGTACAATATCATGCTCAAGCACACATTTTGTATGAGGATTTGTAAACAAAACTTTAAGTTGGGCCTGCTATAGTTGGGAAGTATACTCCTGACCTTTCCTGACCTCTCAACCAATCAAATTGCTAGAAATATCCTAAATTTGCTACCATGGTTACAATCATGTAACAATGGGAATTTCCTCACTCGAGCATCATCCTATAGGGTTGATCAAGTCATGAATCTAATACAGCCTCATATTTATACTGTCAACTTGACGTCAAGGACAATTCCTGTATGAATCAGCATAACTACATGGTAACCTGAGCTTCAGCTTTATCCATAGACTACCACCATCTACAATATAGGTTTTGAAATATAGTACATGTATTTAGATATCCTTCTATTTTGGTCAGAAATGTTGAAAATGCGTTATCAAATTCAGTTCCAAGCCCTGTGAGAAATTTGAAGGCTACAGGTCATATATTCATTGCAGGTCGGCGATAGGTTCACAGTGGCAGATTTGACCGTTGTTCCACGATTGGAGATGCTTGCCACAAGTGGTTTGCCGGTGAGCTACGAGAACTTCCCCAACGTGACGCAGTACATGAGGGTGCACTCCTCCAGACCTTCCTTCGCGGCCAGCCAGGTGTCCTCAGTCAGGTTCGGCAGGAAGCTGCTGCTGAACGCGCCCTGGGTTCTCACTTCCCTTAGCAACTTCAGAAGTGGACAGAGAAAGAAGAGATTTGATGGCAGACTCGTAATAGACAGGTCAGCGCCCCTGAGATTATAAAACTCTTTAGAGGACAATTTCATGCTCGATTCAGTTTTGCTCATAAATTGCCATGCATGGTTTCATCTTGAGCATAAAGTTTCATTGTCTTGATGTCAGAACTAATTTTACATTAATAAAATATAGCCCATTCAAGACTTGTTACAAGGTTATAACTGTTAGGAGTGGTTTAGGAGCTCCTAACTAGTTATATATCATGTATATAGGACACTGTCATGAAATAGGAGCTGGATAATAGAGGCTGCTATTAATCTCAGACAAATTGGACTTGCAATCCAACAACTTGGGATCGAATCCTAGTATCATCATGGTCCTTGGATACATATTTTTATATACAATGCCCCCTCGATATAACATGGTCGGGTACACAGCGCAGGGCTCGACAGTAAGGATTGTCCGCCTGTCCGGGACAGGTACAATTCACAGGAGGACAGGTGAATTATTCCAGATTAACAAGGCTTTTACCTACAGTTACCTGTCCGATAGGGCACAGGGACAGGGACATCAAAAAGTTAATGTCGAGCCCTGCAGCGGATTAGGATATAAGGCAGGGTCAGACATGGATCCCATTTTTATTTTCATTATTTCCCTGCAATATCGTATAAGGCGGGTACTATAAAGCGGGGCGTATGTCATGGACCCCAACTTTAGCTTTATATCAAGGGGACACTGGGTATATTTTTGTTTTGTTGTATTTTCAGGGCAATTGGTGAGAAAGCTGGTTCCACTGCAGCTCTTGTACGGAGTGATCTCCCCTACATCATGGAGAATGATGTCAAAGTGTTCGACTATCCCACTTCCACCGACACGTGGCAGGTCAAGATACTCCTTAGAGAAAAGGTAGCTTTTTCCGTGCTGTATACTCCCCAAAGTGTTGAGAATGTCAGATGTTTTTTTCTTTCTTTTTTATTCTAGATAATTAGCAAATATATTAAATGCCATTTTGACAAATGTGTTGTTTATATCAGCTACATGTCGATGATGTATGATTTTTTCTAAATTATGTATATTTTGGATGAGATTTAGACTTTTGTTTTTATTTACTTTTATTTTTAGTTTCAGTTAAGCAATGTTTTCCTTTCTGAATTACAGGGTATTCCATTCAAAACAGTTGACCAGCCGTTCATCAATCTGATTGGTCGAGCAGCAGGATCTGGATTGCCGATTAAAATCCAACATGGCTGCCGCATGATTTCAGGCTCCCGAGCGGTCTTGGAATATCTGGATGATGTTTTTGAAGGCAAAAGTATGTAATATATATATATGCATATGCAATCATAGAATAAGTATTGCCCCGTTTCATGTTTAATCATGTTATCTATACAAATATCCTGATATTTAAAAATGTTTAGTCAGGCCACACATCCATCTTTTAACCTTCTTGGTCTCTTCTACAGCTGTCATATATGGTTGTCATGGATAATATATGGTTATTTAAATTATAGCTGATGTTATTTTAATATTTATTGCAATATACTAGTACTATCACCTGAGTTAATTATTTAGTTGTATATAGTTTTTGTAAATTTTAATCCGCAAATGAATTCCCCCCCCCCCCCCCGGTGAATCGAGTCGCATCCACATTATCACATCTCCAAAGCAATGCACATGCCTGACTACCAGTGTAAGTGAGCATGTAGTGTTGGACTCTCAATCCAGCAACTCTTGTTTGAAGCCATCATAATATAGGCATGGCCCTATATAATAGTATACTTTCGGAAATACCTGTTACAATGGCGTCAATGCTGCTGATTCTACTCCAGAGCTGATACCTCTAGACCTCCGAGAACAAGTTCAGTGCTGGCGTGCCTGGGAACAAGAGATGTACATTCATGAGTTGTCTCCCCTGGAGGAGGTCTTCGTTATATCGAAGGTACTTGTGTTGAGGTCAGTACAGTATGCTTGACATGGTCTGCAGTGAACGAAACTTACTTTAATAGTTACTAGCCCAAATAGTGATACAGTGTCCCCTCGATATAACGCAGAAGCAGGGGTCCATGACATACTCCCAGCGTTATAGTACCCGCCTTATACGATATTGAAGGGAAATAATGAAAATAAAAATGGATCCACCTCTGACCCTGCCTTATATCCGAATCCGCTGTATATCGGACCATGTTATATCAAGGGGGCACTGTATTTATAACAAACAATAATAATTCTACTGGCACTTGGGATACCTTTTGCACTGTGTAAATGGCCCGGGCTAGTGTTAATTTTGATCATTGAGTCTAATATTACAATTTACATCAGTGAGCATCAGTTTGTCTGTTCCTGCCAATTTAAGGCCCATCTGTCTTATGGAACTGTTGTCGTCTTAAGCTTCACTTTAATAGTTTAAACAATTCAAATTGATTTCAGGTATGAAGGATTCCTTGACAATCTCTTGTCACTGCGGAGTAATCCTTCGTACAATACCAGATTTAACCAGATACTTCAGTGCTTCATGGCAGGGTAGGTGTTTGTTATTGCTATATATTATAATGATAGCAAAATAACATATGTTCATTGTTTCAATTAAATGGTTCCTTTTGATCCCTGAAGGTTTACCTTAAACCTTTCTATGCTGCAGGCAACCAGAGATGCCCTAAAAAGCAGTGTCTGTGCCTAATCCAGCAGGGAGAATGTTGCTGGATTAGGCACAGCTCTTTAGGGCAGATCTTGGTTAACACCTTAGAAATGTTTTACATTACTGGGACTATATAGGATGTCCAAATATCTGAGTGTCACATGTGACTAGACACCATGTTTGTTGTGTCTAGACATCATGTTTGTTTGTTGTGACTAGACATCATGTTTGTTGTGACTTGAAATCATGTGTGTTGCGATTATACATTTTGTTTGTCGTGACTAGACATCATGTTCATTGTGACTAGACATGTTTGTTGTGACTAGAAGCCATGTTTGCTGTGACTAGACATCATGTTTCTGTTTGTTGTGACTATACATCACATTGGCTTTGACTGGACATCATGTCTGTTGTGACTAGACATCATGTTTGTTTTGATTATACGTCACGTTTCTTTGACTAGACATCATGTTTGTTGTGTCTAGACATCATATTTAGATTAGAAATGTTGTTTGTTGCGACCAGGCTGAGGGAGGGAAGTCCATGTTGGTTGACGTTAAAGGCGGACTACAGTCACCTGATCAGATCTGAAGCTGAACTCGAGAAGATCATGGAACAAGGACATGTACTGCTGCATGCTCGACTTCAGCATCTGGAGGTATCGCTGAAGGTGAGATAACATGAAATGATCCTTCAATGTTGACGAAATCGCTGAAGGTGAGATTGTGATAAATGATCCGCGAGTGTTGGGTTATTTTTACTTGAGGTGAGATAGCATGAAATAATCCTTCATGTAATTTGAAGGTGAGAAAAAAATAAAATGAGATGACAAGAGACAACTTTTCGATTTGTCTGGAGATATTGCTGAAGGTGTGATACTTAGAGAATAACCCATGCAATAACAGTGATTAACGAAAATATGTCCCGAATGAAATTAATGCTCACAGTTCCAAGCTTTTGCGAGGAACTTCAAACATTAATTTCACAAGGGACATATTTTCCGTAATCACTCGTATCAAGCGGGTTATTCTAGTTATTCAATATAATCATTTCATTGGATTGGAAAACTGCAGAGAAAAATACCCATCTTGATATAGTTAGACTCATCCAGCCTGCTGTTGAGCATTCGTCCACCTGTGACGTCAAACTATTAATGTAAAAGTCATTCTGCATACTGCGTCACAATCGTCTGTTGAATAATTGAGAATGATTCTTAGATGTTTGATGAAGGTGAGATAACATCGACTGATTCTATATTTGAATAATTTTCTGGAGCAGAGAAATGATCCTTCAATGCTTGCAATATCACTGCAGGAGGGTTAATACTAGGTCATCATCCTTTAAAGGCATACAATCACAGATTTTTATGAGCACGTTTGACTATATTTGAGTAATAAATGTAAACTACATTCATCATCAATTCTATATCGCCAAAATCCCCTTTGTCGATCCACACTGGGGGGAATTCCATGCTACCCGCTCACGTGGAGTGAAGGTGATTTAGACAAGATCAT
>JAUTBQ010149634.1:0-14238 GCA_032361185.1 Lepetodrilus ovalis | reverse complement strand
GAGTTTCCTGTTTGTGTCCGAATCGAGTGCGACAGTTGGTCACTTTGTCACCTGCTGAATGTCGTCAAGTGTTCCTTTCAGACTGTCAGCTGGGCATTGGCCAACTGGTCAGCACTCGGGCTAGTTTCCGTCATATTTAATATTTAAGCGTTAACTAAACATGTTGGTTGAAGGTCCTGTCAAGTGCCTTTTCCTACGACGAATAGAACACATTGAAGGAAATTAATGCTGTATTGTATTTGTCGATGGCCGTAAAACTGGGAACAGATTGTTGGGAGTACTTGGTTGTTGTTGTTGATGCTTTCGCTAATGATGTGCTATAACAGATTATATTTTTCCTTTTTCTATTATAGATATTATTAATTAAAGAAGTAACTTTCTTCAAGTGTCTCTATTTCAGCCATATCACTATTAACAGATACTCTTTACATGCCTCATGTGGATTTCAATCAATGTGGATTTCTATTTCCAATTGGAATGGGCGTAAGATAGCCTCACTACTAAGCACTTGAGCTTCCTTGACAACTATTACCATGAATTGATGGACAATCAGGGAAGCAGAGGATCCAGGGCTATTTCCTGTTGGACTCCGAGGAACATATTTGAAAGCAAATGCATCCCAAACTTCTGGACGTAAAACTGGTCTCCACAGTAGATGAATATCTCCTGTTGGGCTCAGAGGAGCTGTATCTTATGAGAGGAGCTGTACCAGAGATCTCAGGGAGTAGATGTCACCAAGCCAGTCCTAGCCAACTAGCCGACTAGCCACCAACAGAACTTTGTTAACATTAGTGAAAACTACTTGAAAAGTGAGTCAGTCTCATTGGGATCAAATTATTCAAGTGTTGGTGAACATTTTAACATGGCTATTAACTCTGGTTTATAAGTTATTTATTAAGGCTGTTTTAGATGTAATGGAGATTACAGTATTTTAAAATAAAATAATAGCAGAAAGAAATCACTAATTTTGAATAATAAAACATGTTTTGAAAAATGAACCTATTTAAAAGTTATTTTATGTGTGATTAACTTAAGAAATTCATATTTCACATAATGTGATAGCTATGTCTTTTATAAATATTTTTAAGCATGTGGTTTAGGAGTCTGTTCACTGTGTTAGAAATTTTCTGATGTAAGGATTCGTGTAAGCAGGGAGTACTGCTTGTGACATGGCCTACAGTTATGTGATCTGAATGATGTTACGTGTAGATTCTGACATGTACAATACATGACTTGCGTGTCGAGTTTAGCTACTGGATGCAATTAACATAAATCTCTGTGCCCATTAATATTCATCCTTTCAAATTCTCGCCAACTGGTATATAATTATGTAATATTTTATACACTGCCAGCGTTGTAACGTATCACATCTTCTCGACATAGATAAAAAGTCCAATGTTTTAAAGGCATATGGAAGACAAGGAGACATTTTTCTTTTTAAAATTATGGTCCAAAAAGTTAATTACTATTGCTGTTTTAGATCATATTGTTGTAGATCATATTACTGTTGATCATATAGTTGTTTATCACATTGTTTATCATATTGTTGATCATATTGTTGTTGACCATATTGTTGTCGATCATATTGTCGTTGGATATGTGTAAAATATTCCTGCAATGACTTAAAGCAATAAATAAAGTATTCAATATTGTGGATAATAATTTCAATGACAATTTAATTATGATCAGAGGACATCTGACCACCCAAATTAGTAGATATATTTAACCTTCTAACTGCTGAAGACAACTGGAAATGCCATATGTAGAGCAGAGTGATTATCCCACCAGGGAGAGAGTTAAAACTGAAACTCATTGACCTACAGAAGCTCAGTAGAAATGTATATGCAGTGTCCTCTCGATATAACACGGTTCGACACACTGCGGATTTGGATATAAGATGGGGTCAGACGTGGATCCCATTTTTATTTTTGTTATTTACCTGTACCATCGTATAAGGCTGGTACTATTGCGGGGGGGATATGTCATGGACCCAAACTTCAGCGTTATATCGAGGGGGCACTGTACATGTACTAACAGTAGTAGTATACCAGTGTCCTGCCAGCACTATAGTCTATAGTAGTGTCAGTCTAGGCTACAGCAGTGAGAGAACATGCAGCTATAGTCTATAGTAGTGTCAGTCTAGGCTACAGCAGTGAGAGAACATGCAACTAGCAGTGGTAATGATTGGATATTCATGCATAGTTTATACAATGATTAGGGGAGGGGAGATGATTAGGAAATAATGAGGTAACGGTCATCGAGTTCACAATACGACTGGAAATAATTATGAACCTGGAGCAATTAGGCTGACTACGAAGTGTGAGAACCCTCTCTCTCTGCTATGTTATCCTGGTTACTGACAATGTGGCCGTCTATGGTCTCTAGCAATCAACAGGTTTATCTTTCCAACTGGTCCTAAACCAAGGGTGGACAACTGTATACTAGTTATACAGACAGAAATTATCAACTCAAAGTTTTGTTCACAAATCCCCATATAATATTTGAACATAAGTAGGAAATCACACGCAGAAAGTTTTGTAATGCCAGGGTCGTCTTATCAAAATGAAGCTGCACCTCCACTGCAGAACAGACACTAGAACCATCAGTCAGGATTCAAACTCCATCTTTCTGACTTGTAGTCCTGACACACTTGCAATACCTTCTGTGCTATGTTTGGGTAAATACTAGCTACATCTGTTCTGCAGAGAAGACACCAGACCCTGTTTCACAGAATGATTGTAGCGCTACGAGAGTTGATACTCTATGTTTAAGGTATAGGAGTGCTACGATTGCTTTGTGGAAGTGTGGCCTATAGGGCCCTCCGGTACGACATGGCGTAACTCTTGTTAACCTTAACTACAACCGTGGTGTGGTCTATTGGTAAGGTTGGAGATAAGCCATGTTGTACAGGAGTGCTCTAAACTATCACACAGGATTCAAACTCCGTCCTTTAGGCCTGATCCATTTACAGTACCTTATGTACTATCACAGTAACCTACACCTGGATGAATAGTCCTCAGGTTAACAAAACAATTCTGCTGTAGATGTGTTTCTCCAGCTGTGGCTGGGACCATCATCGTGTGAGTTCTCCACACCTCACACATCACACCTCACACCTCACACTTCACACCTCACACCTCACACTCATACTGCCGGCCATGGATGGCCAGACTAAATGTCACAACAATGCCATAACTGACAGCGGGCCCAATGTGTCTGGAAGAATGTGGTTCACTTGCAATACGACTGAGCATTTTAGTGTAGAGAATATCACATTCTACACTTGTATCCAAAAAATGGCACATGTTACATTTGTATCAGAAACAGTAACATTTTAAATTTATACCCCCAAAAATGCACATGTTATGTATTTGTAACCAGAAAGTGTAACATTTTAAGCTCATACCCAAAAACTGCCACATTTCATATTTATGTCCAGAAAATTGTACATTTGTACCAGAAAATGTCATATTTTTCTTTGTACTTGGTATCCAGAAATTTACCCATTTACCATCTATTCATGTCTGAGCCCTGTTTGGGATCAGCTTGGTAGCCAATACAAACCACAATAAGCATCACAACCGCCATATCTGTCGTCCAATCTATTATACTAGACAAGATCTTCCAAACTTATGACAAACAATGTTATTATAAATATCAAACTAGGTTTTTAATCCTTTTAAGTGTCAAAAGTTTATTGAATTACGACTTTCACATTTTCATGTTCAAAAATGAAGTTCCTATGGCCGCAACTTGATAGGTTCAAATGGTTTTAAAATAAACTTGATCTACAGATGTAGTTTTTTTCTTCTGTTTTGAAGGAAACATGTTGACAGAAAACCACAGTACGCATTAACCACAACATCTGTTTGTAATTTATGTAAGAAACATCTAAAAAAGCTTTATCCAGTCGGCTGTGTCAAGTTTAGTTTAAACGTGTAACCATGGCGATAGATTGCGTTTGCAACATGGTTTTTCTTGTCGATTAATTTGTCTGACAAGTTTTCACTAATTGCCACCGACAGCATGGACTGACAGTCGGGAAACTTGCCAAGGACTGGGAACACAAAAGTAAAAAAGATAAATAAAAAAAGACAGCCACATATGATCCCGGAGGATTTCCTGAATGTTATTCTTATTGATTGCATCCAGTAAAAGTTACGATGCCGTGATAAAATTATGATTTCTGGTTTGATAGGCGTCTCCCCGGCTTACATAGATCTCCGATGCCAGAGCGAGATTGATTTAGTGTTTGTTGATCTCTGCAACTGTTGCTTACACAGGACATGCATTTAGATAGGCAGGGAAGATCTTACTCTGGAGGTCACGTCAAGGTCGTACAATTTATTGTGTATCTGTCCTAGCGGAATGGCTGATATCCTGGGGTTTGCAATGTCAAGGTCGCTGATATGTTTTGCAACTTGGTGGAAGTGGATTTTGGCAGTAGCAGAAGTAATAAGAGTTGATGCAGTAGAAGTAATGGAGACATTCAATATAATTAATATTATATTAATGAAATACACTGTACCATCAAAATTTATTGTCAATATTGGCTGCAATAACCTTAGTCTTGGTCATAGTTGTTACCGTACTATTATCCAGTATCATTGCTGTTTCCTTATACTATTATCCAGTAACGCAACATCAAAGATCTCTACTTCTCCCTAGACGATTCCAATAAACATTACGTTCTAACGACAAATTGAAAACGCTAGATTGCAGATCTATTTAAATGGGTTCACTTAACAATGACAATTTAACAGCCATCGTGAATGATCTGAAAAGGAACTTGTGTTGCTATTGATCTGAGACCGAGCTGACAGGACACGGCAGTAGCGTTTGATTAAACATTATTGGCATAAGTGGTTAGGAGTACAGCTTTAAGTAGCCCCATTCCAAACATCTGCTTATGTGCCCAAGCATCCAGGTTTACCAAATTGACGCTTGTGTTTGCAGGACAAGTGATTAATTGGCCGTGAGTTTGTAGGAGACGTGATTAACTGGCCGTGGAGTCAGAACTAAAGCTTCCCCTCGGCCATGTTTGATTTGCACAGTAAGGGTGACTTAGACGGGGATACAGAGCATCTTCGTGATCGGTTGAGGACAGTTGATGTCTGCTCAGGAAGAGTTGTGGAACATAATTATATTTAATGCCCGAAGTGTCCTAGCTGAAGTTTCACTAAATTCACCAGCAAATGTTGATGAGAAGTTGGGATCCTGTCAGAAGACATTCAGATAGCCACTAAGTTGGCTGTTCTTGAAGTTCAGAAGTTTTCAGATGTATACTGTTTAAAGAAAAAGAAGGAATGGGATCACATACATATATAAATCCATATGGGCAAGTCATATGACAACATCCATAAAACCTAGTATACAGCATCATGGATATGATGGCAACACCCAATAACAGATGTCAGTGTTTTGAATTTGACATTCGGGCTACAAGTTATGAAACTTTTTGAGTCCAATTTCATGATCAGGTCAAAGTTTTGTTAAGAAATCCAAACACAAATTTTGAGTTAGCATGGGTTCCAGGTGTCTTCACCTCCAGGCCTGTCGTGTCTTCATCACCTTGTATCGGCGGACATCTGTAGCTGCTTCTCCTTCATCCTAGGATGTACACCATTGTAAGTCTGACCTAGTGCGGACGTTCGTGTAGATGATAATCAGCGAGAAACTGATACAACTTCCCCCAGACTGGTACGAGTCGTAGACATGGGAACATCAATACTCGTCTGGCACTGGTGAAAGATAATGGCTAGTGAGGTTTATGTCGCATCTAATGCCATTGGGTAATTATTGGGAATGCTGGAGGAGTGAAAATGTTTGATTTGTACTTGCCAAGTTAGTCTCGGCAGAGTGTTAACGGACACCGATTTAGCGAAAAATGTTGTTTCAGTGTGTTTACATACGTTGGCGGTGATAGTTATCCAAAGTCACCATGACCTCACATAGGCGTGGCACTCTTTTGCTTTAATTAGAAGACAAAGTTAAATTTGATTTAGGTTTTGTTAAGCAATGAAGGTAATTGTTGGTGTTTGATGACGTACTGATTAATGATTGGTAGGAAGTAGGGTTGTATGGTTGTGGGCTGGAAGGGGCAAGTAGTCGGGCAAGCTTGCTGGATCATCCATATTTATTGTGGAGAATGGATTCATTAATTAGGATTCAATAGTGATACATTTGTCTGTGAGCATCTTGTAATGTTAACACCTATCCCTATGTTAACACTGTACAACCATTAGAGTAATGGACACTTTCTGTCAAATAGGACTAGCAAAATTCATTAATACTTGGGTACATCGCAGAAATTAATTACATTAATTATTCAATATTACACCATTTACATCAAGTCCAAAAGGTACTAAACTTGTTATGTTAGTATGATTTCATGTTTTGCATTGGGATTTGAGGACCAAACTAGAGTCAAGCATGAATCTTTTTAGTCAAAAAGGTTTGATAACCTCAGGGAACAGATTACGTTGATCAATCCATCTGTCCTCGATCAATTGGATGAATAAAGTTATGTAAATACATCGTATTTTCAAGGTCAAGTCAAGGTCATTCTCCTGCTGTGTATTATCTTACAGAATACACACGAGAGCTGGACAGAGCTCCGAGTTGCAATGTCATTAAGACGGATAGTCGGCTACAATGTCATTAAGACAGATAGAGTGATTATTGGAGTCCAGGCTTTGTCAGACCCAGGGACCGGCATCACTGATGAGCTGTTGTAACACAATGCTGTGACTACATGGCACATTATTAACCCCACCCTGTGTCTGTACCACCCAGCTCCTTGTCTTTGTATTAACCCTTCATGTCCTCATGTTAACCCTCAATGTCCTCGTGTTAACCCTCAATGTACTCTTGTTAACTTTTGATTACATTGTGGTACCTCTCAATGTGCTTAATGTCTTTGTGTTAACCCTTAATGTCTATGTGTTAACACTCAAAGTCCTTGCATTAACCCTTGAAGTACTTGTGATATATTTATAGTATAAAGAAGAGTAGAAATGGGGAAATAAATATCTTTTTAAGACTGGGTAATTGGAATAATATTCTGATGATATTTTATTTAGTAGGAATCGTGTGGAATCTCTGGACACATTGGGTGAGGAAGGATTAAACTATTGATAGTCCATACCTTCGGGAGGGTTGCTGAAATTATCTGAAATTACATCTGTGCGCTACCATGGCTACCAAGCAGCTGCTATAATTCCTTCAAGTTTTAGAGAGCGACCATTGCCTCTTTAACCCTGTGAACTGGAAGTACTGCCAGTACCATTCTATGACTGCTTCATTGGTTCGTCTCACTCGGGATTAGAGCGTTCTCGTGGTTGCACTAGGGTTAAAACTCCTGCTTTGGGACACTGTTTACAATCGTGGTCATGTTGGTGGAAGATCCACGTGATGCTAGACAAGGAGATGTTCATATTCCGGATTAGCTGACCTTTGTCCAGATTATCTGACCTTTGTACACACGTGTCGGCTTTGTCCTTTGAAGTCCAGCGGGGTGGATAAATATTTTTAACCAGATTACTCCTGGCTGATCATGGGAGCTGTATTATGGCAGGGTCAGAGGTCAGCTGACCATCACTGTTCTCAGGGCTGTAATAGGGGTATTTAGATTAAAGGACACTTAAAATGAAAAGGGCGCCAAAATATGGCTTCTTTCTCGGTCGGATGTAAGGCTTATCTGGATACTTAAAGACTTTTGTTTGGTCTAGTTGTGACATCGCCATTAGTTTAAGGCCAGTGATGAGGACAAGGTATGAAGGACCACAGATTAGGGGCTACCTTAGAAGAGGCAGTTGTGTCGCTTTGGTGATAGGTTTGGCTATTGGAATGATAAATGAAGGGATTCACTTTGGAGGTTGTTGTGTTTGCAAGGCTATCTGAGGTATTAGGATTATGTGACAGTTCCCACCAACACCATATACACAGATTTCTGAGAGATTGATCATATGTTAATGTAGGTGAAAGTCTACCCCAGGTTTTTCACTGAAATGTTTACTGCTCTTGTTATTCTAGATGGAAGTGTTGTATTGGTTTCCTGACTAACAACAGGTGTAGTTTACTCCAGGAGGAAAAAATCTCAATGAGGTTCACTGAGTCTAGGATGGACAAATCCCAATGAGGGTTCACTGAGTAAATGACTGAGTATGGGGTGTTGTGAAGTCAGGAAGTGTTGTGAAAGTGTATTAACCCTTTCAAATGTTCCAACGTTTTAAAGAAATCCATTTCTTTCAAGTAACAATTTATCGTTATTGCTTCTCTCCCCAGGAAATACATAATTCAGAATTTTTTGACAAATGATACAATCGTAAAATCAGTTGACCTTAATGTTTCTTCTTGTGTTGCAAATGACACCACCATCTGGGCATTCTTAAGTGGTTAAAAGAGTTAATGCTTTCCTCGTGTTACTGGAGTCCACTACAATAGTTTGCTTGACCTACAAGTGTGTCGGCATAAAATAATTTAAGCATTTTTATATGGTATTATCCTGGTAAGCTTGTTCACCCAGATGACTGTTCTTCAATAATGTTTTCACTTCGAAAATGACAGTTCCATCCTTCTGTTTATTGTCCAGGAAAAAGTAATTGCTAAATGTAATCTAAATCTGGCTGGTTTTGCATCCACATTTTAACCCAATATTCCCCAGATAGCATATAAGGGTTGTGGTTACATCAAGGATGATAGGTGCCACTCTGAGGATTGGAAAGCTGATAGAGCCTATCTCTGCTGGAACTGCCAAGCTTTCCATCCATAGCAGCGTCCATGTCAGGTTCTTGTAGGAGATACGTCTGACATTTGAACCCAGTCCAGTAAGTTCCAGTGTATCAAGTTTAGATAAAGCAGTCAACAATGGTAACTAGGTCAATAGTAGTGCTCTCACAGCGAGGTCAAACTCAGCAATTGGGTCAATTGTGGATTACTTGGGGAAAAAGTCCAGCTATTGTTTGTTAAGGAAGTAATCTTGCGCTAGGCTTACATGGGTTCAGTGACGTGTCTCGCTGGACGTTAGTATTGTGGTCAAGCTGGGTTGGACTTTCAATGGAAGCAGTTAATCATTTTCAGCCATCTTGGGATTATTATTGCTAAAAATATCTGGAATTAACGTCATATTCAGAAACAATGATTTAACCCATCTACATGATTTCAGCATGTATCAGCAACTGCTACAGAAACACTGCACATTTATATGAGATTGTATACATAAGATTAACAAATACATAAGAGGTATGGTTGGTATGGTTAGTTTACTGGCTTCAATTTCATTGGTTTGATCTGGCTCACTCTAATCTATGTTATAATGGTTATGGATACGTTTACGACACAAGTCAGGTTGCAAAACTGGTTTCACATTTGTGACTTCAACACAAGATTTGTATTATTTTTTAATTAGAGTTTGGATACAACCTTAAGCACTCTTCATGGTTATATTACCAGGTAAATCACATCATGTAATAAAACTGTAGGGAACTGAACACCGGCTTGGACTACACGGAGTCAGTATATGATATAGTGACTCTCCTCCAGAGTAGCATCATCTCCAGCAAGAGTTTTACCTGAAAGGACTCTAGGGATGTTTGTTATATGTCGACACAGGGACTGACACAAACACAGGAACTACCACAGAAACTACCACATGGACTGGCACCGGAACTATCACATGGACTGGCACAGGGTCTGACACATTGGTTGACTGGCTGACACAGATGGACTAAGACAAGGACCGACTGATGACTGACATGGACTGACATGGACTGACATGGACTAACAGACACATGGACTGCAGCCAACAGACACATGCACACCTCTGCATGCAAACTGCTTTCAGGACAGGATAAAAGCCACCATTTCAAGGTCCACTGTGCACCTTTAGCAGATGCTGTCAAGCGCATGGAATGGGATGTTTGAGTTTCTATGGGCATTCCTTCAAATTGGCCAGTGTTTGCATGACAGGTAGACTGCAAGGGAGGTGGGATTGTAAACAGTCATATGACTATTGATGTGTACTATTACTACTACTATAGACGCATACACTGTACTAAGTCATATTGATTTGGATATGTGTATTTGTGTCTGGAGATCGTCGCAAATGGGTGAAATATTCCCGCAACAACGTTCATAATCACTCAATTGTGTCTGGGGTGTTCAGATGGAACAACTCATAATGCTTCCATATTTTCTACATGATTCAGTCATTACTGGTATTATAGAAATAATGAGAAAAATAAAAATACTGGGAAGGTTTATCTGCCTAATTTAAAAGTAAACAATTGTTGGGTTTTATTTATTTTGATGTGAGGTCTTCAAAGGTAATTTTCTGGAAGCACAACAAGAACATTTACCGGTCCTTTGGGAATGATAACAAACAGTAATGAAGCCTCTCATGCATGGCAGAGTGCTGGTAATGGCTGGTTACGAAGGGAGGTAATTACCATACAAACTGTGCTCTCTGGAGATGGTGACCCAATCACATCTTCCTCAGTGCTGTTACATTCAACTATCTGTTGGCACGTCATCAGGGTGGTCGATTGCAATTAGCCTGAGGTCATCCAAGGTCATCTGAGGTCAGATCCCTCGGTGACCATCTTCCACAGGTGATTACCCACTCGTGGGATGCATCTAGAGGTCAAGGTCACTGAGGTAGAAAATGGAATCCCTGAGGTGCAGAATTTACTACCGGAGTGAGAAACTGATTTGTATATCTAGTGAGAAAATTACCTGACTATTGAGTGAGAAACATACCTAAGTATTGAGTGAAAACAAATAACTTCTGACAGGTCAGGAAAATCTTAATGAAATGAAAATAATGCTTACATTATGTTACAGGAATGGTTGGAAAGTAATGGTTTGTAATGGCAGATATTGGATTGTAATGATTGGCAGGAATAGTTTGGCAGGCATGGGTGGTTGGCAGATATAGGATTATAATGTTATAAAGTTGTAGTAGGACCAATATGCATTAATTGATGTCTCATTTGTAGACATATGTCCTGACATGGACTGGAATGTCCTCATTGACTCACATCGTGTCGGTAAATACAGTGCAAAAACAAAATATATGAGGCAGTGTTTATGATGTCAATTAATTGCTGCTCTTATCGTTTACATGCTTTTGTCTTTGGTTGTGGTGACTAGGGCAATGCTATGTGTAAACAAAACTATCTTGCACCAAGTGTGATTCAGTTTAGGACAGATTAATGTCGAGCTATAATCCTGCTAGAACTAGATCTTTATGATATAGTTGGCGATTAGACATAAACAACTCTAGCTTTGGCTACAGCAAGGAGTTGTTCTTGTAGCATGATTATGTTCTCTTCATTACGTTAATTATTAAACATTTTAATGGGCAGAGGATGTCACTCTGACAGTTTGGGGTTGGTTCTGTTTGGAGAAATGGTAAGCGGGGAGGTATTGGGGAAGGGGTGGTTTACAGTGGTTGGGGCAGGGAAGAGAGTGGGGTGGTGGTGTGGGGGGACTTCTGCCTGATGGATCCCTTCCTGTGTTTATCCTTCACCTGTAGGATACCTTCCTTCGAGGCACTGTTAATTGAAATGGTCCGGGCTATTTATTCGCCATTAGTCGAGAAAGAGGCTGATACGAGGAGGCTCTCAGATCGTGCTCCTCTCTCGACTCGGGAAGGAAACATCTCAACTCTCCATCTGCTCCACGTATCCTGACTAGCTGCTGAAGAAGATAGCGTGATTCCGTACTTGAGCTCATCTACAGCAGGCTACAGGCCATCTCACTTTAACTGTTGCACACTTACCCAGCTTTTACAATTCTGATTACAATTAATGTCAAGGTCATCAGAAATATATCAAATTTGAAAGGCTTATGATATTCCTGACCCTACATTTAAATCCCTCATTTATTTTAAAAATATATTCTAAATCAAATAATGACCATGCCCAGCTACAAATGAAATTTGCATGACATTAATAGCATACTGTTGACCTATATAATGGAGACTACTTGCGTTTTATTTGTCCATCCAAAAGTTACTGATTTACTTATTCCCCAACACTTGATATTTATCAAACATTTCATATTTTATATGAATAATAGGAACGTAGATCAAAATCCCCCAATGTGGACCGACGAAATGGATTTTGTATGAATGAATGTAGTTTGCATTTATTATTCAAATATAGTGCTACGAGTTCATTGAAATCTGTGTTTGTATGCCTTTAATATCATATAACATTGGATTTGTATGAATTGAAATAATAATTGTTTGTCTACTTTCTCTCATGGGTCAGGTCAATAGAATAGTCTCCTCTTATAGTAACTGTACTAACACAGCACTGTCCTCTTATAGTAACTGTACTAACACAGCACTGTTCGGAGACATCATCAGTTGACTATGAGTAACTTCTTCAAGGAATTGTATGTACACACCATGGACAATCGGTTCTGTGGTACCACCTGACACTGTACTTCCTTCCTACCACAGTCTACACCCAGCTTCCTATCAGGCCGGCATACAGCTTCCTACCAGGCCGGCATACAGCTTCCTACCAGGCCGGCATACAGCTTCCTACCGGGCCGGCATACACCCCTTCTTCCACAGGTCGTACAGCTCTTCCACAGGTCGTCTTCAAAGATAGGAGCAGTAAATAGACGCTATTTCACGCCTAAAGATAGCTTCTGAAATCTGCTGAGTTGCCTGCTGTGTATTTGTAGAGATTCGTCCCTGACTGACTGACTATCTTCGTATCGGGTTTCTTCTTTGCGTACTTGCTGCTGGGGAGTTCTGTCAATGGTTATCTTGTAATACCGGCCATTTGGTGGTGGTGTCCGGGCGGGGAGGGGTTGGACAGGAGGGAAAGGGCCGTCTTAGGGATTTGGTGGGTTATGATGTACAAGACCATCCTGTGTGGAACATAGCGCTACTAGACTTGTAGATCTGTGTTGGTATGGAGGACTTCGTTCTCTGGTAGTGTGATAATCATTGTGTGGTACTTGCCCTGGTACTTGGTACTTGCCCTGGTACTTGCCCTGTCAAAATTGTTGAGGGAATTGCCGTACTATCACAACTGATGTTATACTTTGATCCATCATCTCTGTGAGAACATGACTAATGAGAACACAATCAAAAGCACCAAGATGAACATTAAAAAGCACCAAGACAAACATTAATTTAATAACTGAGAATAGTACCAAGAAGACCAAAAGTGCTTTGCAATGGTAAACACTATGACTGAGACCACTACCATGTGAACACCATGACTATGAACACTACAATGGTCAACATTATAAATGAGAACACTTATACCAAGAATACTAATATAGAACACTAAAACCTAAAGCAGTAAACTATGAGCACTATTTGGACTTTAATACCAATGTTGGATCCACTCTTCATTTAAGTTCATCTAAGTTCCTTGGAACATCAGACCAATAACCCCCTCATTGGAGGGTTAAACCAATAACCCCTTCCTTGGAACATCAGACCAATAACCCCCTCATTGGAACGGCAGACCAATAACCCTCCTTGGAAAGTACACCTCAGTACACCTCAGAGAGAATGCATGAATTTGGTCTGACATTTGGAATGGGCGGCGTTTGTGCCAGGAATACTTCAACAAAGACTCCATCCATCACTGTTTCTATTCCATGGCTGTTAGGGGGTTTGATCGTGGCTGTTAGTGGATTTGATCATGGCTGTTTGTGGATTTGATCGTGGCTGTTAGTGGGTTTGATAGTAGCTGTTAGTGGGTTTGATCATGGCTGTTGGTGGGTTTGATCATGGCTGTTAGTGGATTTGATCATGGCTGTTGGTGGGTTTGATCGTGGCTGTTTGTGGGTTTGATCATGGATGTTCGTGGTTTGATTGTGGCTGTTAGTGGGTTTGATCGTGGCTGTTCGTGGGTTTGATTGCAAAGAATCACTGCAAATTCGGTGAAATACTGTCTGAAAATGGCGGAGGATCTCATCATGCTCGACCACCTTCCCCTTTCACCCTTTCATTTCATGTACCTGAATGAGAAAACATTCCCAGATATATATTTTCAGTTTTCGGCTAGATAGGATATTTTGTCTCAGTTTTCCAAGATGAGTGACGTAGCACTGTTGTGGATCTTATGAAAAACCCAAAGAAAACTCCAGATGCCCTGTATGACAGCGGTTGTCACTAATAAAGTTCTCTGTATGTATATATCGTCGCAAATGGGTGAAAGATTCCCGCAGCGACGTTAAACTCCATAATCACTCACACTATGT
>JAUTBQ010149623.1:0-14245 GCA_032361185.1 Lepetodrilus ovalis | reverse complement strand
CATTATGAAATATATGCATTATTATTTTATTATATTATTATTATTATATTATTATTATTATTATTATTATTATTATTAATATCATCATAATAATTGGTGTCATTGTTATTATTATTATTGTTGTTATTTCAACTACCTGTGTTATTTATTTTTTATTACTATTATTATTATTCTTATTATTTATTATTTATTCAACAAGTGCATCTATGTTTTCTTTTTTCAGCTCGTACTGGCGATTTCTTCGACAACTGTGTGATGGCGCGACTACAACAAGAGTTGGAAGATCTCACTCAGCGAACTCATCTTGATATCATTGGTCCTCCCCACTCAGTCACATTCCACAGTACTGTAAGGACATGTCCTATATCTTGATATCATTGGTCCTTTTTGGTCCTGCATATATCAATATCATTGGCCTTCTTCTCATCCTTCAAAAAGCTGTGATTGGTTTTCACTCATCCATCAAATATCTGTATCATTGGTACTCACTCACATCGCAAATGGATGAAAGATTCCCGCAGCGACGTTAAACTCAATAATCACTCGCTCATTGCTATTGGTACTCACCCATACTGCAAATATCAATACAAATTGGTTCTTACTTGTTCTCCGTATATCAAAATAATTTTTCCTTTTGACATACAAATATTAATATCATTGTTATTCTTTGTCCTGTAAATATCAATATCATTGTTCCTCCTCATCCTGCAAATATAATTGGTCCTGACTATCTAAATATCTAGATCATTGGTCCTGACTCGTACTCTAAATATCAATATCATTGGTCCTCCTGACTCGGTTTCATTCCACAGTACTGTAAGGATGTCACAAATTCTACAATTATTGTATGTCCTGCAAATACTCGTAGAATACCACGGTGTGTTAGGCCAGTTACATTAAACAGAATATCATGCTAAATTTGGTCTTTTTATTTGGTGTGTAGCATGCAGTAATTTCACTGATCCATCTCTCAGGCATGTGGGATTGGTCTTACTAGAACCTTGTGTTAGCAGAGGAATACAAGTATATACCCAATTAGTAATTGTTAATCATGTGCATTCTAGCGAAGTATTTCGGCAATTTCCTAATTTTAACCATTACTCCTACAGACTCTACTTTAGAGTTCACATTCATCAGAGAAATAAATAATTAGTAATTTGTTTATCATCTTCTTACTTATTCAGACAATTATTATGATCTTTTAATCCACTGTAACACCCTTGAGCTTGCATTTAAAGTGCAAAGATACTTTTTTACTGCACAAAACAATTCTTCACTATTATTATTATTATTATTATTATTATTATTATTACATTCTATATGTTTATTTTCACAAGATTCTGCATGATATATACATTCTTCTACCAGCTGGGCTTTAGAAATATAGTGCACAAGTCAAAAGTTCAGTTCGCTCGTTCGTCAGAAACACCTATTTCCTTAGGTCTCCAAGTGTTATGTCAGAACTAATCAACGTCATCTGTGCTGTTTATTGATTGAAAAGATGCTTCCTTATTTCCTGTGCACCTGATACATGTCAGTGCGACATGACACTTTTATGTCGTTATGATCGTTTCTGGGAAATCTGCATGTATATTAACACTATGTATGACACCGCTAATGTCTTTGTTTTCTTGTTGCTGGTACTAATTAACCGTCGCCTATGGGTGAGATATTCCTGATGCGACGTAAAGCATGAATTCATTCATTTGTTGCTGATATCATGATCAGAAATACCTAGGAAATTTGTATATTGCATATTGAGATCAGTGGATATATCGTGTCATTATATGAATCAATTGACGTTTGTATATATTTATCATCTTTCCTCCTGCCCTAAACTGACAAGTCGTGATGTTATTGAAAGATTCTAGAAAGTGACTATAAACCCCATTACAAAAAACCCCACAAAAACAAAAAACAAGCTGGTGCTCGCAGGTTTACTGCAACAGTTATCGCTACAGATGTTGTAGGTTTCCTCCTACCCCAAACTGACAAGCCGTGATATAAGTGAAATAATCTTATGTTCGGCTCTAATCCTCACTAAAAACAACTAACTAATAGAATAGAAATAATAATGCAATCTATATTTGGTGACATGCTATAGAATATCAGTACCTGGTTGTACTATATTGAGAAAGAAAATTAAAATTAAATAATTGATCTAACCATTAATATCTACCAGAATCTATTGATGTTTCATACATGGGCTGTGATGCTGTTTTCTTACAATAAACTCATGTTGTTCTAATAAACTCATGTTGTTTTGTACAGGTACTTGCCAAGAGAACTGAAGAATCAGGAAAAATCAAAGTATTACTTCACTGGATTCCTGAGGATATGTACGTATTCATATAATAGGATGCGGCTGTGTGTATGCCTTGCTTGGAATACGTACACTTGTCAATTAACTGAGTTGTTTGTATGTATAGCTTTCTGAAGAGCCTCATACAATGTAAATATGTCTGGTCGTTGCTGTAAAGTGGCGAATGTCAGACAAAGGTATAATTCATTCATTCATAGTGTCACATGTATTGCGCTTAGGACACACTTTACCGTAATGCTCTTAAATATTTGGACACTTTAATAGCTATGCTTATAGCAATTTAATTAATTGCTAGAAATATGTATATTTAGGGCAGGGGGCGGGGGGGTGTCATTAAAAATATGACCATGCAAAGATTAAAATGTTCTAATTATTCAAACTTCTATTTCTCTCAATTTTTCTCAAAGGAATTATGTGTACTATACACACATAATTCATTAAAACTTCAATTTGATTATCTCTAAATAATAAAATTAAGCACTA
This sequence comes from Lepetodrilus ovalis, assembly GCA_032361185.1. Lineage (NCBI taxonomy): Eukaryota > Metazoa > Mollusca > Gastropoda > Lepetellida > Lepetodrilidae > Lepetodrilus > Lepetodrilus ovalis. Next base: position 11,439 of record JAUTBQ010149623.1, on the reverse strand, counting down.
ATAATTTGTAATTTTCAAATCTTAAATTAATAGGAGCATTATGATAAACTGCAGTCTCTGTTTTCTATATTGAATTAGTCTGAAGTTTTAGAGATAGATTCAATAGAGTTTGGCTAAGCCAAATACAGAAAACTTGCTGACTTAAGTCAATTAAAAACTTAAGATGCTTATAGGAGACTGCCCCAGACCATTAAACATTCTCAACTTCTTGGGATGTATGGCATGCAAATCATATTACAATCATATATATCCATGATACCAGTACTTGTACTGACTAGTGACTCATTCTCTGTAACTTAGGACACTGGGCAGTTGTTGTCGTTATGTAATGTAACATAATAATTAATCATATTCGCTTATTTTTAATCATGCTCTATATGTCAAAATATTGGCCTCATAAAATACTCGATTTTTATAACACGGTCTATAGGTTGTGTGGGAAAATAACTTACTGAGTTTTTATACAGGATAGGTATTGTTATTATAAGTCATCCTAGAGTGTATTGAATGTGAGGAATTTCAGTGCATTTCCAATTCTTAAAATAGACAATATTTGGTTGTAAATATGTTTTAAAAAGTCTTGCGACACGGCATTTTGACCATATTGGACATGTCAAGGGCTCTGTAATTTTTTTTTATCATACATGAAACCCAACAATCTATATACCATTCTACTCGTTATGAATACCTGTTTAGAAATTACAAAACCTGCTGATTTTCGGTTGTGTAGTGTCAGGTATAACTACTGAAACACCGATGACAGAAGTTGTCCTACTTTCGTGAGAATAAGTCTAGTATGGCTAGCTGTCAATGGATGATACTATTGTGAAATAGTGATTATAGCTGTATGTGAATGTTCTGTCTGTCCGTTTACCGTAGTGGTTGTTAGATGAGAAAATAGTGGAAATAATTACTTCAGCTGTATTTAAATGTGCATGTCCTGACTGTTCCATGTTCTGTGTTTCAGTATTCCGGACACGTGGGTGCCAGAATCTCAGGTCGCGGACTTGTCCCAGCGGGTCATTCCACTAACACAGCTACCTCCCGACTGCTCCGTCAACCTCCACCCATCATTGTACCGACACCACCGCTTCCGAAAACACCGCCGAAAATAATACCCACAATGCAGCAGTGCCATTGACATCAAAGTGTGTGTGTGTGTGCGTGCGTGGATGTGTGTGTGTGTGTGTGTGTGCGTGGATGTGTGTGTGTGTGTGCGCGTGAGAGTCACGTGTGCTAGAGTCACGTGTGTGTGAGTCAGATCACGGTTTGTCTCCTGCCACTGAAAGTTGGTCAATGTCGAAACTGGCTCCATTATTTTCCCCAGGAATATATTAAAATTAAGTTCCATTTACCCTAGGCATAGTGAAAGTTGGTCTATATAAAAATTGGATCCGTTCCTGCCATAGTGAAGGTTGGTCTATATTTAAATTGTCTCCCTTTCCCTCTGTCACAGCGAAACTTATCTGGGTTCATATTATTTAGTGTTGGAAAATTGTCTCCAATATACTCCACGCCTAGTCAATGCAAGAATTGGATCCATGTTCTACTATTTGTTCATTATTGCTATTGGAATTGGTTCCATTTACAACCACAGTGAAAGTTGATCATCAAAATTGTCTCATTTACATCTGCAATTGTGAAAGTTGGCCAATTTGGAATTTCACTCCCACCTGAAATCTGGTCATTGCAATTGGCTCCATTTACCACTGCTATAGGCATGTTCATATATTGGTTGATATTGAAATCGGCTCCAAACAAGTCCGTCCATACTGAACAGAACTACAAAACCATTGTGACAGAACATTATTCAACAGATGGTGTTGATGTGCCTTTATCCATTTTCGATTTTATGATTCATTCGTTTTGGTCATTTTCCCAGATCATCACATAACTAACTATGGCAGTTATCCATAATTCTACTGACATATGTCAGTGTCCCTATATAGTAGATTCCCATGTAAACACACCATAGTCAGATACAAGTAGGTTGTTTTCATGACAAGATTAAGACAAGGCCCAATTCCATACATGACAAAGTCCAGCTTGATACAAGCTAAGTGCTGATGACAAGGTTGTTGATGGGCCCATCTAGATAGAAACAAAGTGTTCATGACAAGGTCATATGCTATGCCTAAATTGATACAGGGCCCAATCTCAATACAAGTAGGGTGTTGATGACAAGGCCATGACTAGACCATAACTAGTCCATAACTAGGCCAACTATGAGTGGCAGGGAATATAAACATGATCGTATTCTTGTTATTAGCATCATCATCCAATGGAATGAGTTGAATGATTGTGTGTTTATTCTTACATAGGAAATCATCGTCTAGTGCTTTTAGCTCTCTATTCTTTTCCTTTTTTTACTGGTTATTTGTTAATGTCTCATGTTAGCGTGTACACTGTTTGTTTTATGTCTGTCATCACGTGTTGAATGATTAGATGTCTGGTTCGAAGAAAGTTTTTATTTGCTCGATGGATAAGTAGATCATTTTATCGGTACGGTCATAAAACTTACACAAGTTATTTGTGATTGTTATGTGATTGGCTATGGACAAAGTAATACCAATAATATAATAATAAGTTTGATAATATCTTGGAATAAACATTTAAAATGTTTTAATCTTATAGGTTTCATAATGTGCTATGTTTTTTGCAATCACGATTATGGATAGTTATGTTATCAGTAAGTACTGTTAAACATTCTTAGCCGTGAGCTTGTTATGAATCACCACAACACATAATTAACCTCAATTTTGAAGTTTCATAATCAACAACACAACTGCTAAACAATCCAATGTTAGGTTTAGGTAACAAAATATGATAGTGTAAACCAAAATATTAAAATTGGCTGTCTTCATTTAAGAATTTATTTTTAATGTCTTATAGTTTACTTACATTTTAACTTGTAAAATTTCTTAGGAATAGTTGGTGTAAATATGATATATCCGTGTACAGACTGATAGAAGAGAATTGTTCGGTTCCACAGTGCCTGTGGTGTTCTCTCATAGCAGTGGCTGCTACAAGTTTCACTGCATGGAGCTGTGTGGAGACATGGGAGACAACTCTATGGTGCCATGCTGACAGTGGCATGTACTGCTGTGAGGGAACGCCTAAATGTAAAGCTAAATAGTAGTGACAGTTGTAAATACACACAAACTCTCTTGTGTTGATCTTAACTGGTTTCAGTATGTAAACCGCACGTTGAGGAAACTTGTAATATATTTTTTACAAAAATGAATTGTGGATCATTAACCAAAGTTTTAGATGTTGTTACAGTCTCGTCGTTTGGAATTTGAGTTAGATTTTGAGCGTTCTTGAAATGTTGAATTACATTCATCAAGGCAAAGAGTTTAGTAAAAACTTGGATACTATATTATGTCATATTATAGAATAAATATATAATGTCTGCAGTTGAAACACAACTAGACATAATCTTAGGCTTTGAGAAACTGACATATTATGTAGAGATGGGCATTGCTATGTATTTTGTATTTGAAATACATTTGGTATTGACCCATCTCAAATATATAGGCTTAATTAAATTTGTGAGCATAAACCTGGGAATTTGAGTGATTCTACACCAAATTGAATAATGAAAATGCTGATTAGAATTTCAATTGTATATTTCAATAATTACGTAATAAGGTATTTTTTACCATGTAGAAAAACCTTCAATTTTTAGTGTATGTGTTTTGCAATGTAGTTGTACAGTCCTTGGTATACTTTGGCGAATTGGCTACTATTTGATGGCTAGATTCTATAACCAAAGTGAATAATGTCTGGTTGCTGGTTTACCTGTGTCATAGCTTTAACTATTCTGACAGAATGAATACATTATATGTATTATCAAAGACCTAGCTAATTTTTATTTTTTTTATCACAGTAGTGTCATATCAGATAAATATCCCTACCTGGTACCCACCTAGGCTGTGTGTATGCAGTAGAGTGGAATCAAGTCATATGCAGCATAATGTATAATGGACATAATGATTCAATAGATTAACTCAAGGAGGTGTTGAATGCAATTTTCTCTTTAACCCTCTCACTGGATCAATACCTGTCACTATCGTATATAGGGCATCTGAGGTGGTCTCTATCAGGGAGAGGGTTAAGCAAATCATTTTCCTCAGTAACTCTACCTCTTCAGTTCCCTACCAGGGTTATCATCAGGACAAAGATATTCCACCTCATTTTGCTTAGGGTTTCTTCGTTAGATGTTGACATGATTTTTATTGATTGCTACTTTTAAAAAAATCTTTTTTTAAATTGGTGTTTATTTTGAGTAATCTGGTTTTTTTTAAGTTATCTTTCTTAAATGGTGTTATGTATGGGTTAAATATTCCCTCTGCAACCAAAATAACTAATTCAATCAATTTTAATTGGTGTTTAGAGCTGCTCCTAGTTAAGTCACAGTTAATGTATTTTCAATAAATATTCTTTTTAGTAGGAATATTTAAATGTTTATCTTCATTGACTATTACAGAGCTGCTATGTTTATTTCAGTAACACTTTAATATGAAATATAAACACTTTTGTATCTTACCAAAGAAAACGTAAATTAAAGACAATATTTGTATTCCATAGACTAAAACCGAAAACCAGTCACGTTAACTTACCAATAATATACTTTTAAGCATAAAACTGGGATTTGCCCTTGACTATAATTGCAGGAAATATTATTTTAGTTAATTATCACAGTTTCATTACAGTGTAATGCTTAGTACACACATACAAATGAAATACAATTATTGTGAAACTCAACTGACTTACTATTTTAATTAATTATCACTGCAGTGTAATGCCTAGTACAAACTTATGAATGAAATTCAATTATTTTGAAACTCAACTGACTGAAAAAATGTTGTATGTCTGTCCAGTCTAACATGTGTGGGATACTTGGGACCTGACAACACAGTCGAGTTTCATAATAATTGCATTTCAGTTTGTTGTATTTACTGGACATGGGTGGTATTCTTCATTTGTACGACTTGCGTCTCTCAATATTGAAAGTACTTTTGTATATTTATGTGGATTGTGATCTGAAGATGTGTACAGGGAGTTGCCAAGAGACAATTGTTGGTATGTGAAGGTTTGTACAGATGTCTGTGCTTAGTAGGACATGGTATACATCCGGTTCCTGAAAGAAATTTAGTCAAGAAAATTAATTACGAATACCTTCGATTCTCAGTTTTATTTACAATTGTCGTAAGGCTGATACTAAAAGTAGGACACATGATTACTTCAGAATAAAATCAAGGTTATGAAATTATATCATTACTTGTCATATCATATGGTAGCATACAGCTATTGTTTAGTATCAAACCAATATATTTCAACTGAAGTAAGAACAATCTTGAAACAAAGCCACGATTTTCTGTGCTTTGTTTTTCTACACACACATGGTATATGCAGTAACAATTTGATGGTTTAGTTAACCTACCATCAGGTTGGGCTTTAAATCATTAATTTGTGATAAAAAATAATAATAATAATACCTTTATTGAAACTTGTGTATTGCATGTAGTTGTTTTGCTAATACTGTATTGGTATATTTTGCAAGGCATTTACATATTCTTGTTAGTTTTTAAGACAATGGGAGTTTTATCAAGTAACTAAATAGACTTGATGGGATTTATTTTATTTTATTTGTTTGAGGAATTGAGAACTTGAATGTGGTGATTGTGTACCATTTTGTACCTTTTTATGTACTATTGTGTATCGTGAATTAAATTTAAATTTGAATGATATTTGCATACAAGTAAAATCCTTTGAAGCACGAGTGTCTGGTTTATCCATGACAATGTTATGTTTCTCAGTCCATGTTGATTGAAGCATTTTATGATAGGAATCAAGTTTGCACATAAGAATTATTATGATTTAGAAGCTTGTATCTGGAAGTGTCATGGCTATTATATATAATTAAGATATTTTATAATTTTTCAAATTGTATTACAAATGTTACAGGAACTGAAAATGTTCAATCATATTTTGTTTGCATCATTAGGAGTAAAAGTAAATTAGTGATGTTAAAAATATTTTAAAGAAATTGCATTCTTTCCATTCATGTATGCATGTGAATGATTATAATGAATGTGTTGTGCAATACCAGTATTGTCTACATACTCCGACATTTTGTTAAATTATACATAATGGAGAAGGGCCCAAAATAGCACCTTGCTGTACGAATGCATTGGACCCAATTACAATGAATGCAGTGGTATCCTGACTTAACCAAGTACATGTTTCTATGGTGTATCTGCTTGTGATGAATACTCACCGGAGTAAGTTACTACACAAGTCATGTGGAGAGCAGTCATGGCATTGTTTTGCTCATGAATGTTTACATGTACAACTTTACGTATGTATTTTTACATACAGGTTATAAATCTTGAATGGCAGTTTTATCATCAGACATATTTGCTCATTACACATCCACAAGACACCATCATCCCATTGAACAACTGGAGAATAATCGGACAAGAACAACACGAGTTCCACATTAATTCACCTACAAGACATCGAGTGAGGCCATATTGAAGTCGTGCTATGGTAATATACATATGTTCATTATTTAAGACCCGACCACCTCTCTTGACCAACGTGATCTCATTGTACATAGCGACCGTGCATGGCAGCGAGTATGATAACACCAGAGTCATGTCATGTCATGTCATGCTGTCATGTCATGTCATCACCAGCATGTCGTCACTTTCATAATGACATGAACTTCACAACATGGAGGAACCTCAGATCTTTTTAGTTTTGATGTTTTTACTTTTAATTAAAACATCCTCGATATTTCCATGATCGCTTAGGCCTCTTGTTTTGAATATTTTGGTTCACAGATGTTTTTCAGGCTAAATTTTAAGTCTGAGGAAGTGGGTGGGGATAATCAAAAAGCCCAACAATCATATGATGCTGGTGTTTTCATATTAATATACGGTAGTTAGATCAAGAACTGATACATATGAATGACTTGTGTTTGAAACACATTTAGCAATACGATTAATATTTGGCATACCGGTAGTGAAATAATGTGGTAAAAAAAAATATAATAATCTGATATTATATAGATCTAGATCTACATTGTTGTCGGTAGGAAAAAAATAATTGAAAATTCTAATAGTTTATCTTTTTCCAATTTTCAGAGGATCTGTGAACCAGCTCATTGAAAATGAGAGGCCTTAGTTTAATCTTGTTCTGTATTACATGTAAATTTACTGTAAAACATGGTCTTGTTAAACAGAATGATCACTGCAAACCGAGAATCGTAGTTCAATATAACATGTGTCATTGTTCACTATTACATATATCATAGTTCACTAGACATGGTTGTAACATTTGGGTGAAATATTCCTGCTCCGACAAAAATCACCAATTCAATCAATCACAATACATATACTACCGGTAGTTACGACTTTCATAGTATTACCATCATTCTGTCTAACAGGACCCTGATTTCCAAATTTTATAATTGCACAAAATATTTCAGAAATTAATTAATGAAAGATAAATACATGAATTTAGTCTTGGTGCAATGAGTTGGAATGTTGTGTAATTAAGTCGCCTTATTGATATATATAATTTTTCAGAGATATTGATGTAAGAAATATGAAAAATTAACATTTTTATATCCAGTTATTAAGGATGGCATAAATATTGAAAGCATGATATCAACATCGTCACATTCCTTTAATGCCATGTCCTTGTGCATTAAAAGCCATTTCCTTTCTTTACAACCAGGCTCTTAGATTACGACACTTTTAGAGTTATATTTCATGCTAAAGCTGAAATTTAGCTTGAGCATGAAATCGTACTCGATATATTTTAGTAATCCTAGGGTCTAGCTACAACATAATAAGAATAGCTATGAAACTAATAACTGAATCTACGGTAGCAGACATATTGCTCTCCCAAAACAACACATCATTTTCAACTAAACCAATAATATTCGGAGAGGGAAATCGTTCTATGCAAGGACTTTGTTAGATGATACTATTTGATGATAACATAACAAACTAGTCGCAAGTTTGTGAATTTTCTATGCGAAAAAATATTCGATCTTTGACCTCCGAGGTAGGCAAAGTCGGGAGACCTTCCTCAAATTGTTGTGCATCATGTGACCTAGCATCATAAACAAACCCATCATGTAATGAGTCGCCATATACACATCAGGGGGCGCCACCATATTTATTTTTTCATTGCTGTGAATGTACCGATTTGTGAAGACTTGGAACCATGTTCTTGTGTTTCAAGTTATTTATAAAGCAATGGTAGCTAGTGTTGTATAGTTAGTTTTGTAAAAATAAACAATTACAGTTTATGGATTGTGTATTTTTTATATTTTACGATATACAGTGTCCCCTCAATATTACGCTGAATTTGGGTCCATGACATACCCACCTTATACGATATTACTGGGAAATAATGAAATTAAATTTAAAATGGGATCCACGTCTGATGCCGCGTTATATCCAAATCCGTGGTGCATCGGACTGTGTTATATCAAGGGGGCACTGTATTTCTAATCTGGAGAAGCACAGTCTGGATTACAAGTGGAAGGTTACATGTCAAAGGACCATGGAACTGATGTTTTTTTATATTGTTTCTATTAACCCAAGATATGCTATATTTTCAACTACAGTACTTGCTACATCTGCTATGATTTGGCTCCGAGATTCTAAAACATTTTGAGTATTATTTCCTGTCCAACTCGAAGTAGTGTTCACAAATTCCCATACATAATTTAAGTGTGAAATTGTACTAAAAAGTTGTGTAATCTTGGGTGCTTGGACTATTCTAATTTTTTTTATAAATTAGTGTCTAGAGTCAATTTCAAGATTATTTCATTCATACAAAACGGCTTGCCAGTTTACAGCATGAGAATACCTGGAGTACCTCTTATCCTGAGTGTTGCATGAAACATGCAAGTACTGACGAACCAAGTACAACTGTACTTTCTGCAAACATTGGTGCCAGATCGAAACTCGGGAGACCTTTGGATACCAGCAGCACTGAATCAGTGGATTGAAACCCACCTGAGAGAAAATGCAATAGCTGTTGAACAAAGAACTAGCGAACTTGCAGTCACATTTCCAGTGACTTGGAACACAAGATCTGTTGATTGATTGAATTATTGCTTAACGTCGCAGCGGGAATATCTCACCCATAGGCGACGACACAAGATCTGTTAAAATATTATTGTACATGTATTTCATTATTAATAATAAAAAAAATATTTTTTTTAATAATCGATTTATTAACAACATTACATGATAATATCAATGAGAAAACTGTACAAACTGGATATATACAGTATTTGTCACTTTATTGCATAATGCACATTGGTAATGCACTTTTGGCGGAGTAATGGTATTGCCAGGAAGATTGGTATCCATGATTAGGGCCAGTATAAAGCCATGCAATATCAAATTCGAGAATAGGTCCTTGTAAATAGCATAAATAAATGTAATTGTATTTTTTGGCAAAGATAAATATACATAAAAATACTGTATTTCCTTGAAAATGTTCAATCAAGTTGTGATTTTTTGCACATGTTGAATTATCACAACTGTAACTTCGAATTCTATTAACAAAATGTTCCAATATTACTTGCATATGACATTACATATGTAGCTTTCTGGTTTTATAATCTGCACTTCCCAATATTGATTACAGCAAACCAACATGTAAAACAAATTATTTTTTTACCAAATTGATCTCGCCATCACTTCTTGTGTCAAAATTTTCTCTTCCCAACATGCCCTGAAATGGAACACCTCCACATTGTTTTGGTTAGCACAAGTAGATAGACCACAGCTCAACTTCCATATTGTTATGAGTAGTCTCCCTTATGTATTTTTCATGGTTTTGAATAGTCTCCCCTTACTTTTCCACGACTTGAGTAGTCTCTTCTTACCCATGTCTTTTCTATGGGTAGTCTCCCTTTACTGAGGTATTTTTCAAGACCCGAGTAAATCACTCCTTAGGTATTTTCCATGATTGTGAGTAGTCTCCCCTTGCTTAGGCTTCGACCTCGACCTCCTGTTCCGGGACGCTTTGATTTCCGTGTGTGCTGTGTGGCCCGTCGAGCCCCGAGTCTGTCAACTGCGACTGCTGCGTGTACAGGTTGGCGGGTCGACCCGAGGACGCTGCGGACGTGGTGAGCCCGTCGCGGGTCAACTGTTGCTGCTGGATGTACCGTTCCATCAGCCAGCTAGGATTCCGCGACGAGAAATTGCTGCTCAGCTCGAAAAGATTCACAACAGAGAGTTTCTGATGGCCATAGTTGAGGAAAACTAAATTGAAAGTGTCCCAATACACTATTAAAAGTTTGATTGGAATTGTTGGGTTTAGAAAGAATTCAAAGATTATTTCACTCTATCACAGCTGTCAGTTTATGGCAGGAGGAAACCTGCAACAGACATAGCACTGAGTGTTGCAGCAAACCTGCAGTCACCATCCTGTACTGATGAACCGATGTATCGGAATAGCTATAAAAAGACAGGTTGAATATTACTTGATCCAAAAGGATCTATTGAAAAATTATAATTCATTTTCTTTGAATTGGGGTTTAGAGGCGCTTTCAAGATTCTTTCACTTACATCATGGCTTGTTAGTTTAGGGCAGGAGAAAATCCGAAACAACCGTAGAAGTGTAGAATAACCGCAACTGTTTACTATTAGAGAAAGATTCTGTAAATAGCTTGTATGCACAGCTAATATTATCACAAAACAAATGTGCACATTTCTCTGTTGCCACAATCAAGTTACAAATATAATCAAAATTTAATTTTGCTTCATTTTTCACAAATCTACAACACCCAAGATCTAACGAAGTCCCATATCCTTGATAGCGTTAATATCAGGGATTACACTCAGAAAGGATACATTGTGTTTGCTGAGAGGAGGAAGCTGGAACATTGATGGTGGCTGGGTTAACCGTAAATCAGTCGAACCTGAAATGTTTTTAAAAAGGAATGTTAATAAAATATTGTGCTCGCCGTATTGTTTCTATTAATTTGAACATGAGCAAATAATTAAATTTGTAGTCGTTGGAATTATTAGAAAAATACGAAGATATAAAATTATTGGTGTGCATATATTTAGGAACTAAATTAATTCATTCACTATTTTTCGCAATTAATTTAGGTGTTCAAAGAATTAGATGGTTCGAATTATTAGAGTAATTACGGTAATGGAAAATAAATATAACAATATTACTGATTCCATTAACAAATATTTAACCCTATGGTATACCTGTTGGATGGAAGTATTGATGAGCCCTTGGGTTGAACACAGTGCCAGACTGGAACGGCATGAAGAGAGCGGGTAAACTGACATCTGGAAGCAAAGAAAATCATAATACAAACTTAAAGGCATACAATCACAGATATTTATGGCCATTTTTGACTAGTTCTTAGCTACAACTACA
>JAUTBQ010149612.1:0-14245 GCA_032361185.1 Lepetodrilus ovalis | reverse complement strand
AAACGTAATTAGTCTCAGACTGAAATTCGTTTGGTCATTATCTAGGTCTATCAACCGTGATTGTATGCCTTTAAAGTAATGAATATTAAACGACAGTGTAGTGTCTCGGTGTCCCTGAATGTTGATATCCGACACTGACGAGCAAGCACCCTGCTAGTATACTGCACCGGAACTATGCCTCAGACATCGCAACTGCGCATGATCAGGCGGCATCCTCCCACGTTCTACGAACTGGGATCTTGTCAGTTTCATTCATCAACAGTCTGTCACGTGTCACCCTGTACATTGGCATATAAGCTAATATTGCGAAACCCATTTCACGAATCGTTCGTAAGTTTCAACGTTGTTTGCTTGACGTTTATGGTAGTAATGTGCTTGAATGCCATTAATTTAGTTCCTTCCTTAACCTCCACACCTAACTGTAACACATACAAATGGTGTCGTTATAGGTCAAGTTAACATGATGACGTTCATGTCATTTCGCGAACAGTCAGTCAGAACATGTAGCTATTAGTTTGAGTGCATTAATTTTGTACTGCAACTATTTGAATATAACGCAAGAGAGGTCGAGTATTGGAGCGCAATAGTCTCGAATGTCCGTAGGTATAGGCCTATCATGTTTTGGGAACCCTACCGGTACCATTTCAGATATATACTAGAATGTTTGTCGTGTGTAAAGCCTCCCCCATTCAGACCATATGATATGTCGCAGTGTGTGTTTGTGTGTGTGTGTGTGTGTGTGTGTGTGTGTGTGTGTGTGTGTGTGTGTCTCTCTCTTTCTCTCTCTGTCCCTCTGTCTGTCTCTCTCTCTCTCTCTCTCTCTCTCTCTCTCTCTCTCTCTCTCTCTCTCTCTCTCTCATCAGGTGCGCGCATAATGATTAGCGTACATAACTCATGATAGCGATCACAGAGATACATCCTTTGTATGGTGCGCTATGTAAATGCATATTTATTATGATTATTGTTTATTTGGTTTATTATGTTGTAAAGCGCTTTTGAACAGGCTATAAGCATGAACAGAGCCCTATATAAATGCGCTATTTATATATCCTTTTCAATTTTTCAATATATCGTGCCACTTAAACCACTCTTCAAAACCTTTCTTCATTTTAGCCTTAATAGAACACACTTTCATAATGTTATCTGCTTAAGTATTGGTTCTCGTTTGGTCATGATGTAGTCGCCTATGGGTGAGATATTCCCGCTGCGACGTAAAGCAATAATTCAATCAAATCATGGTGTAATGATAAACCATTAGTGTTAATTGAAGTTGTATCTCGTATTAATTATTGCGAACAATTAATTAATAAGGTTGGACCAAATACATCTCCCTGCTCTACAGCCGTCACAAATCGTTTCTTGGCATCCATTCTCCTTCGTACCGAGTGCCGCTTCTCTTATGATGCAACATCTCGTAAGTTCACGTTTGCCCTCTCGTTCCATGACGTTGATATTTCTCGAACTCGCGACCCAGGCGGCACGACAAAACAAAACGAGGTACAGAAATACTGCAGAAAGAAAATACAACTCTCACCTCGCCCGCAAGTTGCAACATGTGGGTAAACAGCTCGGATTCGAACCCTTAATTCGTTCCGCATTGCTGTCTGAACGCACGTGGTCGTCTCAGCCGGTAGTTCGTCACGTGACACAGGTGCCGTGTGCACTTTCTGTACATGCACGTGCACGCAGTCCACAGCCTCGGCACGAAAAGAACATTTATGTAATTGGAGGGCTGTATCTGCTTTCAACAATAACGTCTGAGGTTGGGGTATTGGTTCAAGCACCTGTACGACTTGTTCCGTACTCATGTGTAAATAAAAAAAATATATATCACATTTGTAACCGTCTCCCATGTGTTCCAGGATTATGTTCATGACAATACATCGCTTACTCGTAATGTGATGGAATAAATTCTACTAAATAGATGGCTATATCAGCTTATGAAGCTAAATGTATAATTCACAAATCAACACTTTCTATTAAGTTTGCTAATTAAGGATTGACTGTCATTTTCTTTACTTTCATCGAGGCGTGAACGTAAAATCCAATGTGCAAAAAGTTTGCACATCGTATATTTTTTACGTTCATACCTCGATGAACGTAAAGAAAATGACAGTCAAATCTTAGAAATGAATTACATAATAAATCGGTGGAGATTACATTCATTTCATTGTCTGACATTGGAAAATATCTTCTTCTTTTTTTAACTTCCAAGCGCCGCGCAAAAATATTTCCAAATGAAATGTAGTACAGTATTGATGCGCCGCGACAAGTAAACTGTCAATCAATAAGCAAATTGCGTTCATCGATGTATGAACACGTGGACCACTCAGATTCTCGGTTTGACAGTAGATTTATTTATATACTAAAGTAGTAGTAGAATATTTGGCTGCAGGTCAAAACCGATCGGATATCGGGGAAATGGATTATCGATGTACGGATAATCGGGGAAACAATTAATGTATGTTAATTTAATTATTTCATCTCCGTCATTAAGGTACACACACTACTATTACTTTAGGCACTATTTTCTTTCTCCTTTTTTTTTTTGCTTCCATAATGCATTTAACATTATAACTGCTCTATTTTTGTTCTAAGACCACGGGTGATATTATTTGAGGGTATTTTCTCTCGGTTTTCCCCCATCTTCTCTGATAGTGGTAAGTTTAATGGGGGAAACTTATATTCATGAATATCAACAGAATTCTGCTCACTCAATAAAAGTGGTTGAAGTATTCGGCAATCTGCGGCAATCTCTGCCCCGCCGCGACTGAAAATAGTTCCGTTCCGAGCTGTCGACTAGTTGTTCGTCAATCATTCACAATACCTGACAGAAGGATCAAGATGTTTATTAGTCCGAGTGTTTTGTTTTTATCGAGTAATGTCCATCACTGGTGGTGAAGGGGGATATCGCCGTCAATACGTGTAGCATATCGCCGGCATCGTCGGAACGATCTGTCAGATAACATGGCATTTATTAGCCTGAGTCACCGAAGGTCTTTTCTAAAGAATAAGGTTAATGAAATACTATTAAAACAATAACATAGGAATATTTTTTTTTAAATTACAAAAATGTTGAAATGGATCGTAAGTGTATGCATGCTAGTTTTGGTGCGTAACTAAGACTAATTTAAGACTAGTCTTTGTCACCCGGTTGTTCTTACTCAGATACAAAATATACGCCAGGGTATTATTTCTCGAAGCTCTCTTATCTACTACGAGACCATAAGCACTCTCGTAGCGATCTCTGATACGTGGCGCTCGTGAACTTACGAGAGCATTACGGTCTCTTAGTAGATAGGAGAGCTTCGAGAAACGATACAGAGGCTCCCGTTCCACATAACAATCGTAGTGCTACGAGAGTCGTAACTCATATTTAGTAATTTACGTTACCATCGTTCTGTGAGTTCAGGCTAGACTACCGTTCTCTACATTTCTCTACGCTACTTTTCTAAAAGTAGTGGCTGGCTGAACGATTTGGTAGGAATTTAACAGGAAGTCGGTTTGCGCATACGAGCTGTCCATTCACTTGGTATTCATGCTTTGGGTTTTCCTACTATTTCCTACAAAACACTACGGGCTCAAAAGCCGAAGTAAAAGGTAGCACTACGTAGTACTACATGTATATTGCTTGAACCGCTATTGTAGCGCCTCCTAGCTCTTAATGTAATACTAATTATAATAATTTATCTTTAAGCTATTTACTTTAACCCTTTGAGATTGTTCGTGATCCGTTTTATACGTCTTAAAGTAGTAAGACATTTAAAATTATATCACGGATCTCGAATATGTTTTTCGGCTACTCGGCTAATTGAAATGATCTATTATTGGGTCTTTGTTTTTGTTCTCTTGTTCTCTTAAACAAGAGTACAAGAGTACATGAATACTTGACACATAATATCAATAATCATTTGACAATCCAAGGCGACTAAACAATTTATAGAAGAATAATTATCAAAGTTATGCGCTCCAAACAAGAAATTAATTGTATGTATAATATGTACTTTATTCTCATACACGTAGATTAACAAACAATAAAAGGCCCGCCTGCACCATCACGCCTATATATTAACCCGGAACACTGGTGTCAAGTATTGAAATATTTAACAAATTGAAACAACATGGATATTGGGAAATTCAATTCAGATTATACGTTCCTATGTTTAGTTTTGTTGTTATATGAATAAAAGTTTGAATTATGTAAGTCATTGTAAAGCACGGCTGCTGGTGGGTGTCTTGTTTTCATACGCCGTAACAATGTCCTCAGTTAGTGACGCATAATTTCAGCCGGTCTTTTGGATTTCAAACGTCTCGGAATACTGAGATCGTGCCTCAACGCTCGAGCTTCCGCTGACACTATGTGTACGCGTTAAGGCGTTTTTATTCTCGCCCCCTTCAGACCTTCTTAAAGAATAAAAAATATAAATACGCCGTAGAAAATAGTTCCACGTGTTGATTTCATCCATAATGTTACCATTTGCTAAGCACAGGATATTTGTTTGCGACAAATTCTCTACCTCCTACGCTTTCGCCTACTAAGATCTTTAACGCGACATTTCCTTAATGAAATTGCGCCATGGTTTCTTGGTTGTTGTTTTTTATCGTTGATCTACCGTATGAATTGACGTTTTTCCTCGATCCCCGAATTCGTGATTCGTAATTACACAGTTTTACATGACAGTGGTATTAAATTTTTGCGCGGTTTCGACCTGTTAAATGTTTGGATTTACACATTGCGCGCATCTTGAAGACATGCAAACGTGGATATTGCTACCAGGCTGGCACGATTCTCATGCAGCCGTCATCGACTAATTTAGCCCCTCCAGATGCTGCGCATGCGCCCGTCCTTCTTCAGTGGAACATCGTTACACAAAGCTCTCATTACTTCTACTACGAGACCGTAAGCACTCTCGTAACGAACTCTTTTACATGGTGATAGTGCAGTTGCGAGAACGCTATGGCCTCGTAGTGGATATGAGAGCTTCGAGAAACGATACCCTGTGTTGTAACTTGTTATATGTTGTCCTTTCACACGTGTAGAGCTCGCGACGCGGTGGAAAACAATGTCTTCTGTCGGGATCATTATTGTTTGTGGATTTACCCCACCTAGTATTGTTAAGACTGGGTAAGGGGGCAACACCCAAATTAGGCAGGAGTGGCATGGCTTATACAGACGCTTTAAGTACGTATACATGTAGATGTGTTCGTTACATATATGAGCTGCACTTATAAGCAACAGAGATATAGATACTGGAATGGATATCAATTAATAAAGAGTCCATTGTTATGTATTTATGAATGTATGTATTCGTTACGTAAATGACAATATCACACCAACAAACATGCACGCGCGCACAAACACACACACACACACACATGCACGCACACACACACATACACACACACACATACACACACACACACACACACACACACACACACGGTGCTTTAGTATGTCATACTAGCATCCTGAATGGATCCGTAAATGAAAGTTGAATGTTTCGCCGTGCTTTTCTTAATAACTGACGTCACTTGTTGATGATTGCTAGAAATACAGCATATTGGTTCTATACGGAGGACAATTACCTTTCAGTCGTAATTCCATGTTTTCTTTGTAACATATAGATTACACCATTACGTAGTAAGATATCATTCTATTTTCCAAGCTGATTGGCATCAGAGGACTAGATATATGTGAATTTGTATTTTCTTTCAAAGTGTCGTATACATAAAGGTTGTGATATTTATATCGAAGGTGCTCAATTCAAAGAATAAATAGGTGAACATATCTCAACCTATATGGATGTATCCGATGTCATTGCAATAATACCTTAGAATGATTCATCCTTCCTGTTACGATCATCTGATGCCCAACAGACTTTCATTACAATCCACAAATGAGTAGATTAAGAATGATAGGTGCTATATCCGGAAGCATCCGTGGACCACATATGTTTATTAGATTGCAACACCTACTAGTTCCGGTCCGTATACTATATACGGACGCAAATAAGAATCATTTCACTTAATTTTAGACACGCACACTTTCAAAACAACAAGCAAGGTGGGCGTAATGCAAAGACGCAGTAACATTTTTTTTAAATGGGCTATCGTTAGTATTAAGTCGGTTCATGGACTTAAGGGTGCATACGTCCCCGTTGTTAATAATATATCCTCACAATTGGCACACGAGAGCTAAAATATATATTGAAGTATCAATCCATGCCTACACCCGTTATATATAATCAGTCAATGAGAGTGCATCAATACGACTAAGTTAATCTCGAATTTGTATGGTCGGCGATCTCCGACTACTTGGGCGGTGGGGGGCAATGCTGGGGTGTAAGTACGGGGCGACATTCTCAGTCTTCAGATTAACAATAAAGGACAAATAACTCAATATCGAACAAATAGACTACTTGTTCTTTACTCTCGTTTCGCATTGACTTGCTCACGCGCCCTCGTTGTCGAATTTTCTAACAAATGATCCCGCTTTTGTCCCGGGTGTTCTCTCCGCACGGGTCGGGAGCACCATCCAGACGACTGTCTGAAACCTTGGGTATCTTGGTTATGAGAGCTCGCATCACCTTGGCGAATAACTCCAGGTATTATAAGGTATATCTGTAGATACAAACATTTCCCTCAGTGCAAGGTCAGCCAAATATTTGGCCAAATCATTGTCGGATTTCATTATTTCGTGCTGATGTTCTGAGATATGCTGTGACCCTGTTCGTGAGGCATGTGACGTCGGAACCTTTCTTTGTTGCGATGCTATTTGGCAAATTTGGAGCATTTTGATATCTGATGGGCGAACCATGTGAAGTGTTAGTACGCCAATGGTATGTTTGAGATAGACACTCTTCCCATCATGTTAAAAGGTCGACAGGGGCAGATTGTTATCACATCTATCCAGTTGCCGTGCCGTTCCCCAGCCATTAACATGGTTCAGGGTTTGCTCATAGTTTCACATACGTCCATAACCATCTAGAGGCATTTGGTGTCTCTTCTTCGTTCATAAAATAATAAAAAAATAAATTAAAAGCTGTATGTCCAAAATAGATTGGAACTAGCCGTTAATTACTTTTTAGGAGTGTATGTTTTACTATGTTCTTGTCGATAGTAGTTTCTTCTGAACTATCGACAAGAACATTAAAAACATATACTCCTAAAATTAATTAACGGCTATAGTTCCAATCTGTTTTGGATATACAGTTTTTATTATTATTATTATTTAATGAACGAAGAATTTCCAAACGTCTACAGGCTCCAGGAACATTTCAAGAACTTGCAGACATAATTGAAGAACAATAGCACTATATGCCACGATATGTTACGAAACGATTTTGAGCACGATTTCATGGTCAGTTTAAAGTTTTAGTCACAAATCACCATGCCAAAGGTGAGTTTAAGCATGGAATCGTACTAAACAAAATTCTTTATTTCGGGGCTATCTTTTTCAAGCATTTCCGACATTTGGTAGGGAACTTCTTTGTAATAGTACGGGATTGACCGTGTAGTTGGCTATTGACCCTATTCAAGTCAGGACTATGACTACACATTAAGCAATTAATATTCCCAAATCAGCAACGGCGATGTTTGATGTCAGACGCTGTGCCCCAAAGCTGCCTTGGGCAGAGAAAGTGGCAAGTAATTATGTGCTTGTCACATCGGTGACAACCTCTAAGACATGGGGACATTGTCCACAGTAGCGTATGAAATAGCAATAGCTGAGTGGGTCCCTATGATGTATTAATGAATGAATTGCTACATTTTAATACTGGTCTAAAACTGGTGTCCTTCCTGGTATACGGCTGATTCGTGGATGGGTGACTGGGAACTTGAGAATATATAGGAATCGTTCCTGCCCCACACTGTCACTGACACACAATCACCTTAGATATGTTGCTTAGTTCGAACATGTCTGTTTACCAGCAGATAAGGGGTACCCGGAAGGATGAAATGTGGCCCTTCTAGCGTCTTCGATAGCAGCTTGGGTTGTATACTCCCCAGGGAGTTGAGAAGGAAAACAATAAGAACATACAGTACTGATCCATTGACCGGGGTAGTAATTTAACGCTTTGAGCACGCTTTAGAGCATGGAATAGGCGCAGTATAAATGTACACATTATTATTATTATTATTATTATTATTATTACTACAAGGTACATAATGTCATGCGAGCATGTCGTGGTGCATGAAAGGACTTGCGCTAAATAAATCTACTTATTATTGTAATTATTTAGATATCATTCGTTGATACAATTTTTGTGTTGCCACATCATAATACAGATAGTTTCCTCAATATTGTTGTATTCGTAGATCAAAAATAAATGACGTCAATTTGGTACCCCCGCAGACAAAGTCATCAATTCTACAACCACGCATTCTGGTACTATTTTCGACATCCGTTAACGAGAATACTACCCTCAAAGCACCCATGTATGTGACGTCACCGGGGTAATCTGACCACCCGGGGAGGTGACCTATTGTCTGAATGCTTCCGTCACGCACAACCTCATCTTAACGTTACGACCACTTCCCTAAGGCAATCGTACTTTGAAAGCGTTCGTAATCGTTACCTGCGCCATCTATCCCGTAGCATTTGTTTTATATATAGTCCATCGTTGCATGCAAGAGGAAGGTGCAAATGGTTGTATGTGTGTGTGTGTGTGTGTGTGTGTGTGTGTGTGTGTGTGCGCGCGTGTGTGTGTGTACATATACTCTGGGCAGTAATTAACGCAACGTGGAACCGGTCGGACACACGCTTACCACATGATGGCTCAAGAATCCTTTGCGCAATGGCACCAGAGATGATTCGATGTGGGTGTAGGTGAAAGCACTTTACTGATTCTTGTCCAAGCTGGCTGTGATCGCGAACGTCGTTGTGGTGGGTCTGCATTAAGACAGGGAAACGCTGAAAGATACCTTCACAAGTGCACGTACGTACGTACGCACGCACAACCTGGGAGATGCATGGTTGGAACGACGTTGAACATCTCTCCTGTTTTGAATTGACGATACGTTAACGGCCCGAGTACACTTCCCGGCGTCAGAATCGTCTCGATTGACCGAAACATCTCCAGAATTTACGCGTTCTCGAGAAAAGTATCCCGCGACTTGAAGATAAGCACGAAATTATTTCGTAAATTGATCGCTTTAAATTACTGTAGCAATCTATACGTCTTTATATTACTTTCTGAGTCGTTGTAGGAATATTCTTGTCTTGTCTCAGAGGATGTTAAAGGTCGACATGTCAGATATATTTCCTGTTCCCAAATGATCTCACATTAATCAACGTCAAATGTGTGTCAAGGTCACTTGTTTCCAACATTTATCAAACATTTAGGTTAGCGTCTGCGTTAGTATAACTGTATAATTCGATGTCGACATAGCGGTTTGCACTCATCAGCTGGATGTTGGTTCACGGTCGAGGCGCCGTTGCTAAAAAAAATGTATTTAGCTACAAATTGGATGTACGTCAGATTTTATGAACCCGCTATATAAGCATTTACGTCCATTGCATGAACAACTTCTTTCGCTACAATATTTGAGAATATGGGTAGCTAAAAATCTTGTAGCGATAAAAGTGGTTCATGCAATCAGACTTGTAAACATGGGTAGTGGACCTCTGTAATTTGTCTTACATACAATTGTAGCTACAACTGTTTTGAGCAACGGGGCCCAAATATACGGCAATGGTATTGAATGATGGGAGTCATTCAGTGACTTTTGGAGAACGCCGTCGCTGCGATATTTTTTTCACCCATCTGAAAGATGGAAGCGTTTCAACACACTGTCTCTATATTAAATATATGATGATGGTTAGTTATCACGTGATGGAAGTGTTGCACAGTGGTAAAAGCGTTGAACGATATAAATTCGTGGGTTTTGAGTTTGGAACTTTCATGGTATCTATCTTTGTGTTGAAGAACACTTCACCAAGAACGTATGCATGGAAATTGATGTTAATTTATGTGCACCATTTTCATTTAAGGTATTTCTCCAGCACCTGTTTACATAGTATTATACATTATTTTCTAAAATTATATATATATATTGTTTTAGTTTTAAGTTATTATTGTTATTATTGTTGTTATTATTATTATTATTATTATTATTATTATTATTATTATTATTATAGAAATTATTATTATTATTATTATTGTATTTATTATTATAGAAATTATTATTATTATTATTACTATTATTATCATTGTTATTGGTAGTAGTAGTATTAGTAGTATTAGTAGTATTTATTTATTATCATTATTATTGGTAGTAGTATTAGTATTAGTAGTATTAGTATTTATTTATTATCATTACTATTGTTACATGTATTATAATTATTTATTTATTTATTATTACTTGTATTATTATTATTATTATTACTATTATTATTATTAGTAATAGTATTATTATATATATATATATATTTTGTATTATTATTATTATTAATGTATTTATTTATTTATTATCCTTATTGTTATTACATGTACATGTATGTATTATAATTAATTATTATTTATAATTATTATTATGATTGTTAGTGTTTTTTTTTTATTTTATTAATATTATTTATTATTAATATCATCATCATTATCATCATTAATCATCACCTGATGTTGTTTCAGAGTTCGTGTCCATAATCGCCTTCCGGCAGCAACATCTACAGCCGGGCGCCTTCGGCCGCTCCGACATCTTCTTCGTGTGTCGGCTACGACCGCTAACCTTCGAACTTTCACCTTGCAATACCGAGGTCAAGGAATGCACCTGGATGAACCTGGAGCGGCTCTGCAAAGAAATGCAGAGATCGGCGTTCACGAAACGTCTCGCGGATCTGGCCAAATTCGGGCTCGATGAAGGCTACCAAAGCGCAGATATCGTGTCGCAGGAAATGGAGTCGATCCATCGAGGACTTAAATACAACATGCACCACCGACCTTTGCCGGAAAAGTACGAGTTATGACGTAGAGCGGTGCTTATAGCACCTAGGTCTCCTTCTTAGCATAATTATTTCTTATAATTGATGATGGTGCATGGGATGTTTTATGAATTGATTGCGTGTGGATTAGTAACCGTATACAATATCTCGACATATACTTGTATGGTGGCGTTATACCTCATCACAAACATTATTAACCAGTGTCGACCAGTACCTAAAAGTTTCATTATCGAAACGCAGACCATGCCATATGCTTACTTAGCATCCGACAATGTAAGTAGGTACAAGGTTTGTGTTTCGAGGATGGTAAAGCCTGTGATAATCTTATTATTTTAGGTATACATGTACGTTATTTACCTCAGAAATTAATGCTGTTATTATTTTGTGCAATTCTTATGGTAGTGTTTGTTGAAATAATTATGTCATGGTCAAACGTTACCTGAAAGTATGTACATTTGATTTATATCTATGAAACAAAATATGAAAATATTTAAAACCAGTAGGTTAAATGCTTTTGACCATGACATATGGCAACAAATCGTGATTCACGGATTGTGTGCCGTAAATTTAATTAATAAACATCTAGTCAACAGAATCGGAGAACATGTTTAATAATTGGTACTATCGAAATATACAATTCATGTGGCATTAATATACATGTTGTAGATATTACCTACATGTATATGATTGTATTTTTAGCGCTAGTACAATCATTCTGGCTATCCTTTCATAAAGCTTTCTTATCTACTAAGAGCCCATAGTGCTCTCTTTGCCGGTAGCTAATACACTGCTAAGAGAGCGCTTAGGCTCTTAGTAGATAAGAGAACTTTGTGAAAGGATATCCCGGGAACTATATCTATATATGCAACGTTATTTTGAGGAGTTTTTAGCCTCGAACGTTCTCGTAAATATTGCAACGTATGATATGGGGATAGATTGTGGCGTATGTGTTGTGAATGATCCCATATGTGAGTGGAAATATATAATATTTTTCCAGAACTATTATTTGTTGTTATTTCCCTCGAATTCGGTCTTCACTACTTTGTGGAAAACGGAAATTCTTATGACGATGAAAGTAAACAAGGAGGTTTGAATTCGTGAATCTGTAAAGGTGGCGCTCCATGTGACATGTGTGACTTTTCTTTTGCTAATTCGCTGTCCGTAGGGGGAGAATTTCACGTGGACTATACCTTGCGAGTAATTGTCTGAACGTCATGAGAAACTGGCGATAGTCGTATACCTATACAGTTTCAGGATCTTTCATATCGCAAAGTTCTGTGTGGAATACCCATTGACAGTTCTATCGGCAATCACTCGCACAAAATGTCTTCATTTACGTGGAGCGCCGCCTTGTGTGTGTGTGTGTGTGTGTGTGTGTGTGTGTGTCGTGTGTGTGTGTGTGTGTGTGTGTGTGTGTGTGTGTGTGTATCTGTGTGTGTGTATATGTGTGTGCATGTGTGTGTGCATGCATGTTTGTCTGTGTGTATGTATGCGTGTGTGTGTTTGTACTATATACATTCATGTATTTCAGAGTCTATGTATAAATAAAACTACCAAAAGCCACGTACTTTTCTTTCTGCGTTGTATATACCTTTCTCTCCATTGAAATATATAATAGCTACATGGATGACAAGTTCTATAAAACATATTCCTCTATCTACAATTCTTATATAGGTCTTTCATGCATGTAAATAAGCAGATGATTCATTTTACTGTATAAAATAGTTGAGATTGATCTGATGTTCTCATATCTTGCTTTTGCTGCATTGTTATAATATAAGTACGTGTTTGGGTGTTTGAGTTCACTTGTGCGTGTGCGTAATCTCTAAATCTCTACATCTAGTAGACATATTATGGAGTTAGATGCCTGGGTATCGTCTCACAAAGCTCTCTTATCCACCAAGAGACCATAGCGCTGTCTTAGCAGTGCATTAGCTATCGATAAAGAGAGCGCTATGGTCTCTTAGCGGATACGAGAGCTTCGTGAAAGGATATCCAGGAGACACTAACAGTAGATAACACCTTACGTCAGCAGTCTAATAGTATATATAGAGTCGGCGAAAACATTGTATGTCGTGAACTGAAACACACCCGAGTAGCCGGTTCTTTTACCCTGCTTAACTTTGGAAGGAAAGATCACTAGACAGTACGCGTGACATATCTCACTTTTGACCACATCCATTCTCTCCTTATAATACGTGCCTTGTATTCGGTCGAGTCTGGAGTCGCGACCCATTTGTGTGGGGCATACCCCTCTCCACAGGGCCATTTTAAAACATGTCGAACATTAACGTGGAAGACTTGTCGCACCGCGTACAATGGGGAGTAATTGCATATTATATCTATAAATCATGAGTCTATGTCTGATAACGCTTACCTAGAGACGTCACTATTATGTCCTTTTGAAATATTTTCCTACGTGATCGGTCTCATTAGCATAATCCTTCCAAAACTGATCCCCCCACCCCCCACCCCAATTCCAAACAATCTGCATTTATTGAAACCTACTCCGTTAGTTCAATGGCGGAACGTTGCCTCGACTGTCGGTGTCAAATGGACCCCGACCAAAAACCTTGTTTCAAGTCGTTCATCCTGTCTTTGTGTATAATGACATTATTTATATGATCGCGGGGGATTGTTCCACTTGGCAGAAGTCCAATCGCCGTCTTGCAAGCAGACGACATTTCAAAACGCAGACGATATGTGACAAAAGGAGAAGGTTTTTCAGAACAAATCGTATACACCTCGTTTTTATACCCTCCAGAATAGCATCTTGGAGGTGTGAAGTGGGAACATCTGCACGTGTTGTCTGTCCACCTGCATGGTATTCCGACCATTGTGGTCAAACTGACCCCTGTCCGAACATGCACGAGATAAATGGGTTTATGGCTTGGAAATTTTATGGCCAATTGTCGGCCTGATTTGAAATTATCTGTCTGTAATCACTAGCACGCACCTGCGAATCGAGATCTGACCATTCTGAAATGCTAGAAATGTTAAGGGCCTTATGTCCATGAATAAATCTTCGGAAGGTCGCATTATAACCATGTGTATGATGTCAAGTGACCAATAATAAACACTTCTACATTATTTATTGACATTGAGAGCTGTTCAACATTAAATTGTAAATACATACAATTATTACGGTATCATGTTCAAAGCCTTCAATATAAATTCCCTTAACATTGTAAATGCAAATCTTTCTGTCACACTTTCATAGGAATTCCATTTATCACCCAAAACTAGCTCACACTGGAGATAACATCAGGTGGAGAACAATGTTATTCCCCAGGTGATAACATT